>BGPR01003242.1:115095-137389 GCA_013235015.1 Araneus ventricosus
AGTACCCAAAGACAATATTCTACTGCATTTGGTAGATGAAAAATATTTTACCGAATTTTCTGGATAATCCAAATTTTCCGGATAATCCGAATTTCCCGGAACAGAGGTCAGTCCCAATTCGTTCGGATTTCCGAGGTTCTTCTGTATAAGCGATGTGAACGAACAAATAGAATTATCTGCATCAGAAATACGAGGTTGGAACGAAATTGTCCTCAGGATAATATACTTTCTAAGCAAACATTTGATTGAAATTTACGAGAGAATTTAGGAGAAACGAATTGCAATGACAAACAGGTTTAAACATTCATAAGCTCATTCTTCAGCTACGTATGTCCACTTATCAGCCTACGAACTAGCTTGTTCCCTATTTTATGTGATATTTGGTAACGTTATTAAGCACTTTTATTTAACTTGATTTGCTCCGTTTCTGTAAAAATGGACTTTCGTATTCGGGTTTTTACTCCCTCCCTGGTGGGCTTAAGTTTTTTGTGCCCTTGCGTATTCTCAATGACAATGCACTATTTTTATATTTTCTGAAATTAATTATTAGTTGATGGATCCATATAATTAAAGTTTCTTCACAAACACTTGCGCCACCTGGCAGTAAATTTGAGAAAAAGTGATTTAAAGAGTCCATAATATTGATAATATTGAAAAACTAGAATATAGAAATAATTTAAATAAAAACAATTATATTTTTAATAGACTAATAAAAGCGTATTTTTAAAAGCTGTTTTATTAAATTTATTTAAATATTTCCAGACACTCCTTATGATGTACACAACTTCTGCTGAAGCTAAAAAATATGCAGTACATATGAATCTCATTAATATACTATTTCAAAACTAAAAACTAATGACGCCATCCACGGAAAAACAAATTTAAACTTTCTCCTCAAAGTGCATCCTCTGCTCCCAAAAGTAGAATTAGTAAGCATTGATGAGTAACCACATTTGACAAGCTATCCTTCACCGAAGATGTTAAAAATCCTTACACGAAGCATAAACAAATTCTAACTACCATCCATCAAAGTTTCTTACGACTACTTTCTGTCAATTTTACAAGGTGTATTCGCAAAGAAGCACATTTAAGACACCGCTGTCGAATGCGCGTCTAGCAACAAAAAGTTCAGTCTCCCCACACCAATTTGAAGTTATCGACGCTGGCGCTACCCGGGGCTGAACTTTGACTGATGATATTAGGTTGCAGTAGGCCTTATATATATGACTCTCGACTCGGGTAGACTTGCCGGCTAAAAGCACTTGGCCATTAACTCTCAAAACACAGCCCCCTCCCCGTACCCTACCCTTTTCGCTCCCGAACATCATAGCACGCATTTTCCGTAGATATGCTCCCCATAAAGGCTTTTCTTTCTTTAGTTTGTTCTATTTTTCTGTTGTCTTCCCCTCCCTCCTTCAGAGGTCAGGATGGGAGGGTCACTTTATCAAGTTTTCTCTGCGCTGCCGTTTGAGACATGATAAATGAGTTGTAGTATCATTAGAGCTGAAAATTTGGAGCTACTTCATAAATCGCCTCTTTTTTCCCGTTATTATTATTCATTCTTCCCTTAGTGTTTGCGTGATAAATAAAACTTGCCATTTTTCCCACACTACTTTGCAATGTTTTGCATGCCTTTTGTGTTTTAGCGACTGATAACAATTTCCCACACCAAAGTTTATCGTATGAAACATATTTATGGCAGTGGAAAGTTAATATGTTTGAAGTTGTCGCCTTTTTAAGTGGTTCCACAGAAGCAATTGTCTGCAGAGTTGAATCATTTAAGTCACTGCGAGAAACCGAAGAAAGAAACTTTAAGTGTCGGGGAAAATCTTGACTTCCTGCTAAATTATAATATTATAGAATGCATTTGAAACCTTTTTGTTGCATAGTGTTAAATGTTAAATTAAAAGCATGGTTATGCCAAGACATTTCAAAAAGTTAATTCTGACTAAAAGTAGCATGCACTCAACCACCTCAAACATTATATTCTTATAACACCGTAAAGATACTACAGCCCTCCAACAACACGACATTCTGACACCGTGGTATCACATAGCTTCATTTAAATTTTCGTTTAACTGATGTTCTCCACTTAATATTGCATAAATACATTTTCAGTAGAATTTTTTTATTCACATATTCTCAAATTTCCTAGATTTTTTAGGTATCATCACACGAACCAATGTCATTTATAACATGCTTGATAATGCCATAATTTGAGTTTTATGTTGTTGAGAGATAATATTCATTCAAAAGAGCGTATGATGCCTGTGACAAAACACCGAATATTTCTTTTGTAACAGTAATATAATTATTCGCTTAATGACTTATTAACACGATTTGTGTCGAAGCTGCTTATAGCCATATGCTAACAATGATTGTTTCTAGTATATTTTATGATTGTTGAACGAGTGAGGAATTTTGGAAACCAACTGATTCTACCAGGCCAGAAATCACAAATACACAATGAGTGTTTTCATGTTTTTTAGAAATATTCGTAGACAGATGAGTCGTCTACAAGCAAGTACTCTCCGTTAAAATAATGGAATGACGAAGAGCTCAGTTTAAGGAATTTTATATTGGAAGTGGGTTTTCTCCGAATGGTGTGGAAGTCGCTGGAGCTAAATCATAGAAAGTTTGAGACATTCGAGGGCGACATCTTGCTCGATATCAATTGCCTCCAATGAATCTTTAACTATTTAGCGACGGAGTAAGGTTCTGCTTGAGTTTCTTTTAGCATCGAACTTAACCTTTTATAAATATAGATTTATAGGCTGGATCCCTATCTCACTTGCGAAATTTTTCCTCAATCGGTACAAATTACTGAATTCGTTTTGAATTCCTGCTTATCTTCAAATCCACCAACCATCCAAGACCGGTTTCTTAGTCGTTAATTAAAAATTACCTCTGCGCCCGAAACCGCCCAAGCCGTCAGTATAGGATTAAAATTTAAAATCTTTTTTATAAAAAATTAGATGTTTTGCCAAAGGTTATGATGAACAATCGAATTTTCATCTTAAGGACCCATTATTTGCCTTGTTAAGGTGTGGGACGACCGACCACACTGGTTACAAGGCAGGATGATTCTACAAATATAAGGTGCCATATTTTTGACGTTTTTAGCATCATTAGTGTATCTGTAAAAAATTTTACTCCTGTCATATTGTTATGCCACTGTTTTCTGTTAGTATTGGGAAAGTCTGTGAGCAAATTCATGAAAACAAATCAACTGTCATCCAAGGAATCACATTTTGTGCGTTTGAAACCCTTATTTTGTACCCCAATGGGACCATTGTATATTTATGTTCGTTAGTTTGTTGGCTAAAAGTCATGTTTTATATTTGGTGACGAATTTAGTTGTCTGGATACCTCCTGAAATGAAATTTCTAAGAAATTGAACAGTAATTTTTATTTTTATTTCAGAAACAAGATGGACATTTTCATGTCATTTCTATTTTAAAATGTTATAAATCAAATTCTACCTTAACATTTATACCATGATATTAAATCCATTCAACACAATTTGTAGATTTTTTCTATTATTATCAAAGAATGGTTATGTTTGTAACAAAGAATATGATTTTATCGTATTCTTTGATAAACTTTGTAGCCTGGTCGTAAGGTCCCTGCTTCGGGACTGGAATGTTCCAGATTCCAGACTTGATTACGTCAGAGATCTGCCGTGTTTGTGGGGATGGCTGACATTAAATCTGACGTCGATTATCAAATCTCCCGCTGGTGTGGAGTAGAAGTTTGGAGAGAAGGTTTCTCTTTATGTATGGTCCTCGTAATCTCATCATGGTTCCAAATTCTGAAGTCTGCCCTAAAACAGCCACCGTGTTACTTCGAACGAAGACATTAGTATAACTTAACTGAACTAGTAGTTTTGTGAAGAGTAGACTTCGCATTCAAAATAAATAAATAAATCTAAGATCTGCTCTTCATCGCAGTCTTTAATGGCATAGCCACTTTTTTCCAATGCGATTTGTTTACACAAGAATTTGTTTTTATCAGTGTTCACAAAATTACAATTAAATGTCCTCTTTTCTCAGTATTAACAAAGATGCAATTAATTGTCTTGCCTTTACTAAAGTGACTCAAAAGTTTTAATGTCGCCAAACTCTCTATTGAATCGCCAGACATTGAAACAGTTAACAAGGCCACCATCTTGAAATGGATAAAAAATAAACGCAAATTATTTACGCGCACGAAAATAATTGGAACGAGATTTATTTACACAAATATTTTTTTTGCATCAGTGTTCACAAAATTACAATTAAATGTCCGCTTTCATCAGTATTAACAAAATTACAATTAAATGTCCGCTTTTATCAGTATTAACAAAATTACAATTAAATGTCCGCTTTTATCAGTATTAACAAAAACTTACAATTAAATGTTTTGACATTACCAAAATGAGTCAAATGTTTTAATGGTGCCAAACTCGCTACTGAGTCGCCAAACATTGAAACAATTAACACGGACACCATCTTGAAATGGAATAAAAAAATAAAAATTCTTACACATAAGTGCATTCACGCCAAATTCGAAGAAAATAGTACAACGCATTTGGTTGTGACTGAGCAACAAACAAACATACTAAATGCCGAAAGGTCGAGTTGAAACAGACTATCGCTTCTTTCGGTCAAATTAAAAGATAAATATTGCCGGACACGCATGTTATTTTGTACACGGCGGCAACGGCTCACAATATGTTAACCAAGTTCCACAAAACATCCTATGTTTGATGATGCACCGAGTCACAGACACACGCAAAAGAATCTCTTCTAGAAAGAACAAATCGAAACCAATTAAAACAATGCAGTTCTTGAAGCGTAAAATATGTATAGCTCAGTTTCGACACAAACAGAAAAAAAGGGGATGCCTAGGGATGTGCTCTGGGCGAATGCGTCCCCGTAAGATGTTTTGATCGCAGCGATCCGTCGATAAGTTTGTTGCTGGAAATTCATCGTCCTAAAAGCTTTCCGTCATTTGCCCGTCATTGATTTCTTGAGCATCAGGTCTCGGGACGCACTTTCTTTCAGCACTCTGATATCTATTGTCTGTTCAATCCCGGCATCCCTTTCGATCCACCCTCGCCTCCCTCTTTCCCATCTTTTCCTTTTGTGCTTGAAAGAGTAGCAAAGAATCCCCCCTCCCCCACACTTCCAAGTCGAGTTAAGCTTTCGACGAGTTCATATAAATGTTTGGCTTGGAAGTCAAAGGATGTTCATCTCAAAAGATGTCTTTTTCTGTTGGAGAAAGAGACGGAAATTCCGATTCTGGTTTCATTTTAAAATGTTATCCTAGCAGTAGAGAGAGGTAGCGATCCAAGATAAAAGTTATAAGATTAAGCAATGCTGAGATTCTACAGTAAGATATCGGTATAGTACAAGTTCCAACATAAACACAAGTTGACACACTGACACTGCAAAATAAAATGCATGCGGTGCCTACTATCAGCACATATCACGCATGCGACTTAGCATGTAATGTATTTAAAAATATAAAGTACAACAATGTAATACAACGTGCATGTACCAGCTACTTTTAATATTCTTCAATCATGCTATATTCATGCTACTTTGAACTTTTAAGATATAGTTAACCCTAGTTAATTTGAATCTAACGGGACAACAAGAAAAATTCTATTCAATGAGATTCGTTTAATAAACGTTACAGTCACTTTACAAACGTAACTGTGAATTCCAACAACATCTTTCTCCATATTGTTCCATACTGGACCATGAAGTTACGGTTACGTCATTTTACCTCCTGCAAGATACTGTAAATTCCAAAATTAAATTGCTGCAGCACTCTTGATGCATATCAAGTCAGCATCAGTTAACTCCATTGTCATTGAAGACTTTGATCGGAATATCCGGAGATCGTAAAAAGCTTCAATGTTCGAATCCTGAGTTGTAGTAGTATGCTAGTGCCCGAAAACCGGAATAAGCATACGAACGGTTGAATGTCTGAAAAGTTAGAACTCTGTTTAAAGAGTTCCATGTTGTGGATGGATGAAACAAGGAAGCTAGTAGAAAAGCAGTGAAGTCCCCACCATCAGCAATTAAGTAATTGCAAAGCAAGATCATTATCGCTTTCCCATTTTTATTATTGTTCAGTTTTACGAATTCCACACCCAATAATATTGACAGCTTTCTTCATTCTTGCATGGAAGTATCATTGCATATGCGAACAAATAATCGAAGCATAATTTTGTAAATGTACTTCATGTACTGAATATTTTGTCAGCTCAACCAGATTGAATGCCGAGGTATTCTACCTTCAATTAATGGCTTTTTTGAGCGACATCACTTCCATGCCTTAAAAATATTTGTTTTAAACTTCTTCAATGAGTCCAGACAATTGGACACAGTTTTTGTCAATTATAAATAATTCCCCCCTGGATTTTTGACTTTAACTATTAGGCACCGGACGGTTAGGGTGACGGTCAGCGCTATAGATAGCTAAGGAGCGTCTTTTGATGTCTATTCCATTTCGTGTCCGCTCCACTGCTTAAATAATCGAAAGGTTGCAGTTACAAGAGCATGAAGTGGTATCTTGTCTTGTCTTCTGTTGTTAGCAATCAATATATTCATCACGCATGAGGTGATACAATAGTACAAGAAAATGTGTACAGGGTGATTAGTGGGAAGACAGATTATATACCAGATGGCAGTGGAATTATAGCATTTTTTGAATGTGAGAAGTGGCATTAATGGTACAGCATTTGAACCAGTCCATGAGCAAAGTAATAGGTTCTGCTGGTATAGTATTTGTATCGCCTTAAGGAAAAGATTGACTTAACAGCAGCTTGTTAAATTTACCCTTTTCTCCATAAAAGAGGGATTCGAAGCCTGCAAGTAGCGGAAGTATCTTGCGCTAACCGAAAGCTGTATTTTCTTCAAAGTACACAACCAGAAAAAAATATGAAAGGCATTGCGTCTACGTGCGCCTTTAACAGCTTAATCACCTCAAAATGTGCCCCAAATGTAATTGTTGTCCTGTCTTTTCTTTTTTCATTTGCTCTGTTGAGTATTACTTTTTAAGCAATCATGCTATTCATTTTTTATTACAATTATTCATAAATGATAATAACCAGTCACGTTAATGCAGATGTGAACGGACTTGAATATTCCAAGAATTTCGATTAAAATTCAATTTCTCCACCAATCCAAACAACCAACAAAACAAATTCCGAGGTCGATCTAACAGTTGTTGTCCGTAGGGGTGTTTTTATGTGAAGCAAACAAAACCTCATAAATATTCATGATGCTATTTTTTCCTGTTCAGTCCATTAAAAAACAGAATGTAATGATTCCTCAACAAACCCAGTATCACAACGCACAATATCATTCTCAAGTTCTTTCATACAAACTCTTTTTTCTTTGTTCTCTCTTATTTTCTGCCGCTACTTAAGGATCTTTTTGGTGCCCCTAATGGAGTCGTGGCACGGCGCTTCTTAATTATTTCCTCATTGGATCAAGTCCCAGATTTAATTTCCATCCGAAGCCCAATCCTAAGAAAAGAAAAGAAAGTGGAACAGAACATGTTAGATTAAACAATACACTTGGGTATGTATCAAGACATAGCCAGCATTATTTTTCTCGTCTTCCTATCAAAGTTAAATGTTCAAAAGCATTAAAATATCATTTTATGAATATATTATTTGAGAAAAATTAAATATGAGACCAATAAGAAGGCACATTTTATTAAAATTTTTAGTTTTGGAACTATGTTATTTCATCATAATATCAAAAAAAAATTAATTAATATAGATAAACAAACTAATTAAAGCTAATTTGCATAATGTTTATGAGAATAATAAAAATAAAATAACCATTGCTTTTTTAAATATTAATTTAAGTCTTCTTCTAAAAGGCACAATAAATAATTCATTCTCTAAACCCTTTCTCGTTCATTGGTTCCGCAGTGAAACCATACATTGAGCATTTTTTTACTGCTCATGGCGAAACGTTACGTAATTTTTCTTTCCAAACTTAATAGGCAGATACATAGGCCAACTTATATAAAAATTCCAGTTCAATACCGTTAGTATTAACCAAGATAACTGCATTGCAAGATCTAAATTGCTTTCGATCTCCAAGAGAAAAAAAAGATGAGGGTTCTTACACAAATTGATATTTTTTAAAATTGAATCTTCGAAAGTAATATTGAATTTCATGAAAGTTGAATATCCTAAATACTTACGTATACTTATAAACTGAATACATAATTTAAATTGCATTTCGTTGGTAACTTATTCGGAGGAAAAATAGCTCGCTTCCGTTCATTGGTTTCACTGTGAAACCACAAATTTCTTGAAAATAAAAAAATGCTAAATTTTTTCCTTTACATATTCATGATCAGTTACATGTTTAATACACACTTTCGAAAAAAATTTAGTAATTTTCAAAACGAAACATGCAGTAAACTTGAAAGGGTTAAGCTCTGAAAGTTCAAAACTTTAAAATATTTGAATATAAAGTTAAAAATACATATAAATGTAAATATCACTGTACAACAGTGTAACCGTATGAATATGAACAACAGACATTTAGGATATACAGAAAGTAAGTACTTTTGTCAATTAAACGAACACAAATGCAATGGAACTCAGCACTTCATTGTTAAATGAGGTGCGTGGCTTGGTCTATACTTAAACACAATTGTCATCCGTTTTGAAACAATCTCGTTACGAGGCAGCGTATTTGGATAACCAGGTGGAAACAGCTTGTTTTAGGGAATTACCACCCTGGAACTTCTTGCCAGAAAGGAAAGCCTTTGAGTTCAAAATATATAGAAATCAGAAGGCATGTTCTAGGAATATTTCGAAGAGAAGGTCCGTAATCAGTCTTAGCATTGCAGCCGCCGTATGGCGACCGACGGGCGTATGGAATTTCTTAAACACTATTTCTCAATCCATTACAAAACATCTTAATTGTTGTCTTCCCTAACAATGATGTCTCTGTTGTAGAGATATAAGAGTATGCCATTCACTTCGTAACCGATTGTCCTCTCACAGCTAATTATCATTTAACTTCTCCTTCTACTTCAAATAAACCTGTTTGGTTTAAAAACGTTTTAAAAAATAGTGGTTCCTTATTTAGATTGCAACGCATTTGCTCAATTTCTAATCAAATCTGTCAAGATCTCAAAGCCAGGTAATTTCTTTCCTCTGGTTGGTTCTCATGGGTTTGTGTTTTTGTTTTGTTATTTTATTTTTTTTTGCTGTTGTTGTTGTTCTTGATGTATTTTATATTTGTCTGATATTGTATTTTACTTTATTTTTGTCAAATGGTTTCGTTTGCTTTCATATTATTTCTGCTTTTGAGATTTTTTTTTTGGGAGGGGGTTATATAATGGTTTGTTTGTTGTGTATTGTAAAAAGGTGTATTTGATTTTATGAATTATATTTACAATATTCTCGATTTGTTTACATATGGTGGTTATGACTACGGCCTTGCTTTTCTTGGGGGTTTGGGGGTCTTTTGACTTCTGCCCCCTTCCCACGGGGAGTTGTAAAAATGTTCCTGTGCTGTCTTTATATGTGTTGTTTGGTTTTGCTCTTACTGTATTTTGATTTGTTAATCTTCTGATTCTTGCCCCATTTGGGTTTGATTTATATTAATATTTTGTTGTATATGTTTATTTTATATCTACTTTGTTTTACCTGTATCCTTATTTTTCAACCATTCTGGTGATTTTGTATCGTTTTCAGTTATCTTAATAAATGCTGTCTTGGGGGCTGGGAACTCAGCGTTCTTCTGGAGGCTGAGGTTGGTTTTCTTCCCCGGCAGTCCTTGTTGGTCTTACACCCTAACGGGTAGGCCGGCTGTCGTGGATTAGGCCGATATAAGAGTCTGATAATGAAAAAATGAGCAAATCGAGGGCTGATATAGAATAGCTGAATATATAACTGAATTTCAAAAGGAACTTACTTTCTCGGTAGTTCATTACATGGATACTGATTGTACAATAATATATATTAACAGGTATCTTTTAGTTTAAATGAATCATAATGAACCTAGCTTGAAGTATAAGGAAGCTGAATAAGAGAACAAAGACAAATTTATTTAGAGTTTCGATTAAAATCTTCAGATGTATTAACGTATAAGGGGAAAATACATTGTAATTTAATAAAAAGATACCGTACAGCTTTAAATGTAAACGACCGAAATGAACAACATTATATTTATTGTTAATCAAGTTTGTATCTCTGTTTTAAATTCATGTCTAGGCAAAACCGTCTATTAGTTCCTATTTTTACTCCAGACGTCAAATATCTTCCTCTTTCTAACATTTTCAGAGCAAAAAATTATAAATTTATCATGAACTGAGTCTGCTACTTTATAAAGTTATTTAAAGAGTCTAGACTTCCTTTTTGTATTCAAGTATTATTGCGTTATTGACCAACATGAATTAAACTTTCATTAATACTTATGTTGATTACTATCTCTGAGAAGACTTTGTCATTAAACAATCTCAAAATTATTACTATAATTTCACTGGTCTGCAGAAAAAGCAAAGAATTCAAGATTACTTTAAATAAATAATCATTGGAAAGAAAGAAATAACATTTAAAATGAAAAGGAAATATTATCTGCTTGTAGATAATTCACATGAAAATTCTGTAATGAAAACAATCATAAAATTGTGATTTTCCATGAAGACAGTTCAAGAAATCATGTACCCCCAACTTATCTTTTCTTTTTGAAACCAAATTATAGGTAAGTTGTTGCTTATAATTTTCCTTTAAATGTTTTATTTTGAAGATTTTGTCTTTGAAATTTTCTAAACATAAACAGGTTACATATTTAAAATATCTTTTCTAATCAGTCTTAAAAATTATTAAATTAATAGGCAAAACCGTCGGAAACCTCATGGAGAAAATGAAACTGAATAAACGTAAAAATAAACATGAAAATAATATTCAATAAGAGTTGATTTGTGAATTGCTTGAAATGGATAAGAGCGATAGTGATCCCAAGTAATGAAGCACATTTCCAGCAAACATTCGTCTTGTATAAGTTTTATTCCATATGTCTGATATTCGAAAGTTTTACTTTTTCGAATTTCTTCCAACTAGCTATTTGCGGAAATAAATATGCATTAAGTTTCATTAAAGAATCATACTTACTTAACAAAGTTATAAAATTACTTCGATTTAACTTCATCAAACATTACATTATTCGAGCAAATTTGAGGTATAAGATGCATTTTTCATTTTTTTTCTGAAACTGGATTTTTCTGATAATATAGGGAAAGTTTTTCAAGTTTCATTCCAAAGATCTTGTAAATATTTACTTGTGGAGTAAGAATTTAATGTATAAATATTTCTAAATACACAAACTAAGCCATTTCTTCTGCAAATAACTGGAGAATTGTTTATTATTTTCAACTTTCGCGTCATCAATCCATTAATCGATCGGCTCACTAAAATGTAATTTGTTAAAACATCAAGCAATGTTTCTCTGTAAAGATGAACGAAATAAAACTTTAATGGCAGAACCAAACACAATTAAGGAAACTTGCCGTGTTGTATTGACGCATCAATCCATGGAATGTTTTGTGCAAATGAACCATCGCGAATATACAGAGAAAAAGGAAAGAAATACTTTTAGGGAAAGGGAAAAAAACTCACTTTACGTATGGAAGAATATTTATATTTCGTTAATGCATAGTGGTACTTTCAGTTTGTTTTAAATGTCATTTCATAACTCGAGAAATACTTTTTAAAAGATTTCCATTAATATTCATCATGCATATGTAATACCGTCTTTAATGCAACGTTAATTTCTAGTTCTGGAACGAAACAGAACGATACTTATGAGAAAAGAAAATCAAGGAAAAGAAAAACTCCTCAAACTAAAAGTATAAAAGAAACAAAAAAGGAGAAGGTAAAAGATCGAAACAGAAAATTTAAATACAAAATACACGAAAAAATAATCAATTACGTTTTCCATTAAGATTTTACGCGTTACTGTGTGCTTCAACTCCCCTTTATCACGTGACATTAGCCTCGTCCCAGATTTTAAGCAAGCGCAGCGTAAGTGAATCATAAGTACTAATGACAAATACAGGAGAAAATGTTTGACGATCGAAATCAGACTCGGAAAGGGAGAACTAAAACTTTTCGCGGAAAATGGATAATAACTAAGTTTACGATTGCTGAGCGTTGGAACTGAAGGACAGACAGACAGACGGATGGTATTTAAAGCACTAAAAGTTTTAAAAGATTCGGAGGAGAAACGACGGGAGAGTAAAATCATTCTCGTCTTCAAGAAAACACAACGCAGCAGAGCTGCTTTCTCTATGCGCTATTGCACACATGCAAGGAATTAAAAGCAAGAAAAGATGTAATCTGAAGTTGCGCTTTATATTTCAACAATTAATTTCCGTTCCAAGAGACTGTCGAGAAAATGTCTCTCGCTGAAATTTAATGAAGTAGAAAGACGAGGAATTTCAGCGAATTCTTATTTCGTCGTTTTTAAAAATACCTAATTTTTCCGCGCATCACTAAGCAAAATCATCAGTGAAATTTAAGTAGGATTTTTTAAAATGCCAAAGCTTTTTAAATTATTACGGAAAATACCGATAAGTTAGAAATTACCTTATTTGAAAAATGTTTGTGTTCATTTCACTACTTTTCTTACACATTTTTGTGTGTATGAATGAACGTATGCGTTATCATTCGATGGAAATTTAATTATAAGGAAACAAGACTCAAAGTATGATTCGTTTGAAAACTAGATGAAAGTTTAATGACATCTAAGCTGTGAAAGGCGCTCTCTTGAATTATTCAGCCTTTATTTGAAATAAAGTGAAAGAAATGCATTCAAAAATTTTATTCTAATCATCAAAATATCCTTTTGAAGAACCATAATCCATAATTAATTAAAATCAACATTGTAATGTTGAAATCATTCCTAAATTCAATTATATGCTGTAATGAGACAATTGTTAATTAATTCCTCAAGCTTTTATGACTGCTAAAGTTGTTATTAACAGACTTACTAAAAATGTTATTACACAAGTGAAATATAATAACTTAGGTCGTTTCTGAGAAATAATAATGAATTGCTTATCATTAAATTCCTTGTGAGAAATCACACTCAATTTCAACAAATGGCTGTTGTGTTGCTTAAGATACTTATATTATTTTAAATTTTTGAATAAAAATTTTCAAACTGGAATAAATAAATATTCAATTTTATTATTTTAATGCATTTCCTCATGTGCCACTGCATATTAACAAGGTATTTTATACTTAATTTATAAAAATCAGTTTTTCCATCTAAAGTATCGATTTTTCTCCACTTAATATCAAACTATCTTGCTTGGAATTTCAAACCTTAATTTTAAAGATTTAAATAAAAAATTAATTGAGTCCAACACAAAATACTATATTCCTTTATAGATATCTGCCTAAATTTAGCTCATCATAAACCTCTAACGAAATCAAAGTAAAGATGAAATCAAATAATATGAATAATTTTTCTACCATTGTGCATTATCAAGTATTCTTAGAAATATTTGAATAAAAATCTCATATGCAGATTAACTTGTTTATGTTAATGCCAGTTTATATAATGCCATTTACATGATATTTGATAACAATTGCATTGAAGCTATTGCAAGAAAACAAGGCACTTATACATTAGTTACTAACTATATCTTTTTAAAACACAGACAAATAACAGATTATTTATAAATCTCATGTGCAATTTATAACATTATAAATATATGAGATACAAAGTATCTATATAAAGTATTCGAAAGTTGATGGCTCTAGATTTCTTTTTTGTATTTAGAAATGTTATTTTTAAGAATTCAACTTAAAAATTAGTTATCTTTTGGAATGACTGTTGACTCACGGCTCATTATTTAAAAAAATAGTTCTTTGGTTGCCTGTTTCAAATTTTTATGCACTTTGATAATGAATTTCTGTGTGGTAATTCTTTTCTGTATAGAATTCTAAACACTCTAAAAATAGCTGCTGTAGATATTAATTCAGCCAATCAAAGAGTGCAATCTGTTTCAACTTCTAATTAAACAATGGGTCAATAGAGTAAAATCAAGTAACTTTTAAATTAAATTTATAAAAATAAAATTTCTAAAGACAGAAAGAAGTCAATAAATCAAGCTTCCTAATCCTTTTCACAGATTCTCACAAAATTACAACTATTTCAAATTCCACACGAATTTCGAGGACACCATGCATTACATTTTATTGAAATGATCTGTTCTTAAAACCTATGTTATTTAAATTGCATAAGCAGGAACAGATTAGATCATGCAGGGGTCCGTAGGGAATGCAAGTTTCTTCCCCCTCTCCTTCACCTCCACAACTTCCGAAACCATATTTTATTGATTTTAATTCAATCTCTATATAAGCATTTTTTAAAATAACAAATAGAGCCAAACTTGGATAATTTGAAGTTGAAGGGACCAGAGAAAAAGTTCGAAATATCCAAAAATTCGAATTACATATATTCTCTCTAACAGAAGAGACAAATGAAAAAGATTAACTCCGCGATCAATGATTTAACACATAAACTTTATCTAAGAAAACTGCTACATTTTCTTTCATTAAATCGAACATTTTTTAATAGCTTAATTATTCATCACTTTTAAAAAAGGCGGATTTTTTTAAATGCTTCTGTGAATGCAATCTGAAAATGCAGACAGGCTTTGGATGACCAATCAATAGTGAATGCAGTAAGGAGGGGAGAGGGTAACATTAGAGGGTGGACAGAAAAATACTCGGAAATCAACGCATAGTGACATTCCAACCCTCGCTTTTCTTTTCTGCAGAAAGACCGTTAAAATAAATAATACACCTTAGCTGAGAAAAGTCTGAGGAACAATTTTTACCGTAATATTTTAAAGGCAATCGTACGAAAAATTTGAATAATCCAAAATAAAATTCGAATTATCCACGATTTTTTAACTTTATTTGAATACAAAATTATAGGGACCGAGCAAAAATTTCGAATTATCCAGAATTGACTGTATTATATACAAGGCTCAATAAAACGTTCAATTGCAGATCACCTTTCAACACCAATTTAACAGTAATTTTAAACAAAATGGCAAAACAAATCACTTTAACATGATATGATCTAGATACACTGATACTAAATTTGCCAATATAGTTGACTTGTGAGTCATACAGCTGATTAAAAAAAAGAAAAAAGAACATTGAACCGCACTGTTCTGAAAGCGAAATTGAAAACATGTAAAAAATTCCTAAGAATAATTTTCAAAAATTTAAACGTTACTTCATTTTAATTTAAATAAACTCGAGTCGTTGTAAATCAACTGAAAACACAAAATTACCCTAAAAATGCCACGGAAATCCCTTTTGGGCTCGTGGGCCCCTGAACAATTGCCTACTTTACCCTTTTGAATCTAAACTTTACCATGGTTTTTTGTTAACCTCAATCGTATGGACATCCTTCCTGCCAGAACTGATTGCGATCCCTCTTTGATATAAAATAAACGAGAAAGAAAAAAAGTGGGAAGAGTTAACTAAGCGATGGTTCGATGGACTATAAAATAAACAATCAGGTGATTGCAGCATGATGAGCTCCAGCAGATGGGGGTGGACTCCGGCAGCTGACAATGCAGCTCAACAGGACGCAGGTGTTGAACTGGGGATTGCTCCGCAATTGCTCATCCGCTACCTCACTCACTCATTCATAGCACTACCCCACGCTTATCAGCTAAGCCCCCGTATATTCACCACACCCATTGTGAACAAACTGCCGCAATTAAATGGCCACATCCCTCACGAGATATGAATATTCGAAGATCTCGTGGGTGGTGGCGGTGGGCACGTGGGTTCGACCACGCCGAATGCTTAATTAAGAGATTCGTTGTTTGTTCTTTGCATTTAAATATCGCTTGAAGTATTCTTTTTATGCGATCATTCTTGCTTAAAGCTCTTTTATTTACTATCTTCTCAAAACTAATTTCATTTCCTTTTTGAGTATTAGTACATTTAGCCAATGATTCCTCGCGATGACAATAAGCAGAAACGTATTATCGGTTTTCTTTTTTGAGTATTAGTACATTTAGCCAATGATTCCTCGCGATGACAATAACCAGAAAAGTATTAACGGTTCTATAGGGCTTCTACAGGGCTTAAAACGATCAAAGAAGACATAAAGAATTCCATGAAGCACCTTCCTTTTTAAATTTAATTTTGTCTTGGAATACTGATAGCTGTTATTGAAAATTAAATTCTGATGAAATATATAAATAGCTTTTAAATATATACAGCTCATTCTATTTGACAGGGCTCTATGATTCATTGACAGCTTCATCCCCCGTACTTCGAACTAAAGTTGTCATATAATCGCAAATATAAAAGAAAATATTCCTAGCAGTCATCTTTATTTCAACATTTCAATTAAAGCAATTCTTAAACTAAGGGTAGGAACGACTCTCAAATAAGGTAACCTTGTTAATCGTTTGGGTTACTTAAAAGTGTATCTTTCTGCTAGCCTCTTAAATATTAGCAAGCAAAAATAATCAAGAAATCCATCTTTACAAGAACAATTTATTACAGTTTTCCAAATAAATGCATTACACTAAATATATTTAATTTAGGTTTGTTTATGTTGGTTGTTTATGATGTCTGGCCTTGCTGCTTCAAATTTAAGGTGAAAATGAAATAAATTTCATTTATAAACTTTCAATGGTAAAGCGTATTGTTAGGAATACAACTTCAGAGGAAACATCCTTGAAAAATATAAAATATAGAATCTGATGTTACAATCCATTTAGTTGGTTTTCAATCCCGGTAACTTATCAGAGGAAAAAAAATGTGAAAAATCTGGAAGTGGCCGCAGTAAAAATAAGATGAGTAAATTTCGATGAAAAATTAAAAATTGAGGAAAAATGAAGAAAGTAAACATTCCTATTAATCTTAGAACAATTATTAAACATTAAATAGTATTTCAAATTGATATTTTATGTCTTACTACTTCCGAATAATATTCTGATTTAAAAAGTGGAAGATGAAAAACAATTTTTATATTACAAGCAAAACTTTTATTATATTCTAGCGTAGTTTACCTCGAAAAAAATATATGAAAACCATATGAAGCATTCATTCTATAGCAAGAAAATATGAAAAATTGAGTGGGACAAAAAAAACTCCCTGGCATAAAATCCTTTTCCTTGATATTTTTTAAATAATAAATGAAAGAATTATTTTTTCTCTTCATTTACATTAGTTTCACCAAAAGCAAAAATCACAATACATCAATATTTCAACTTCTAATCAACCGTTAATGAACTAAACAGTCATTGCAGATATGCTTGCCTTATTACTTAGAGTGAGAGTTAGTTAGTTGGATTAATATTTAGTTCTGAAGCTGCACGAAGAATATTTTATAACGTATTTCGTCATTTTAGACCATCGTGAAGTGACGAGTGTGACACATGAAAAGTACTCCACTTTCCAAGCATGCATTTTGAACCAAAATGCACTGCCACAAAAACACGTGATCTGAGCCTTCTAAATGTAGGATTGAGATCAATTCTGTGAAGTTTTGAAGTGACGAGTGTAGCACGTGAAAAATACTCCACTTTCCAAGCATGCATTTTCAACCAAAATGCACTGCCACAAAAATACGTGATCTGAGCCTTGTTCTAAATTTCTCTTTGACATCAGTTCTGTGAAGTTTTGAAACAATTAGTCTCAGAAATCTTTTATTTACTTACGTAAAAAGCTAAGCCAAAAATATTATTTTGGCATTTGCCATTTTTTCATGCACGCTAATGCTATTCCGATTTGTCCCAATCCATTATTGAACACCTCAAAACTAAGTTCTTCCGAATTCACAAACTTTTCACCAAATAATCACAAGATATTTAAATAAATCCCTTTTTTTCCATCCCGAGCTAATGGCCGTCCGCGAGTCCTGATTTCTGATTTGTCTCATGCATAAATATGACTCTGTCAGGCGATTGTCACCTCGCAGAAACTGCAAGTCCGACCCCGGAGTGCTCGCTGACAGGACGTTTTAGTTAGGTGATGGATGGCCGCCTCTCCTCAAGGAAGCGATGCATCAATTCCCGAATCGCTGATGGTCCTGTGGCACGGAATCTTTTCCTTCTGGGCGAGTTTTAAAAGCGCCTCGGAAAAGGTTGTTCTCAGGAGACGCTGCTTTCGGACTCTGATGCCGTGTTTGTTCCCCCCTGGAGACGGTGATGAAACTTCACCTCAAGACGAAGAAGGTGTCGGTGATTGAAGTGGAGACGAAACGGAGAAATCCCTAGACGTTGTTTTTAACCTTCAGGACCATTGCGTTATTTGTTGTCCAAGAAAGCGATAGGTTTTCTTTGGTTTCTTTTGAAGAAAATTCGGGAAGTGTAGTATTATTGTATCAATCGATGAAAATTCGAGGTATAGAGAAATATTTTATTAGTAATCAAACTCTTGAAACATCAAGTATTGTTATTTTGCTAATAGGCAAGATTCTGCTCTAATCATTAATAATGGTTTAATTCTAAAATACGTCAAAAAAACAAAAAAAGTCAAAAGTTTTCAAAGCGTAACAAATTCTTTTGGAACTTTGCGTTCATTGGTAGTTTCCTGAAAACTTTCTTAATGTAGATAAATATTACTCAAATTGACAGCAAAGAGAAATGAGATGTAACATTGCACCCTGATAAACAGTTTTGTATATGATTCAAATGAATTCAAAAGTAATTTATTCAAAATCAAAAAGAGAGAACCTCGCCTGCTGAGGCATTCGAGAAAACTGAATGATTGGCGCCGCGACAACTAACAAGGGCTCTGAGGCCGAACGCATAATAGCCCTCATTACGAGCAGAACATACAACGATTTCCCATTATAAGAGTACAGGAGCATCGGAAATCGGCCAAGAGACAACGCCACCAACATTTTTACGACCAAGAATGCGAGACCCCACTTACTTATCTGGAGGCTTCTCATCCCCATATTTGAAGTGCCTCCCTGTGGGTCAAATAATTTATGCAGGGGTAATCAAATACCCTGGGACAAACTTTAAGGGTAAGTCATTCATACAGAAACAAGTCTTTTTTTAAATAAAATATTGGGTCGCAAATGCGACCGCTACAAGGGCTTTTTGTGAAAGAAAAAAATACACCAGTTAATGTGAATGCAATGGAATACAAATTAACTATAGCACAAAAACACAACTGCATTAATAACAACATTACATGTCATATGCAGATTCACATAAACGATAATAACAAGTAGGAAGAATTATCAACGGCAAACTTTTGGATTTCTTAAAGTAAGTATTCAAAAGACATGCCGTTGGAATGCTATACACGCTTCGCTTGTAGTTATTAATACAACATTGCTGTTGTGCTATTGTAAATTTGTATTCTCTTAAACATGTATAGTTAATTTTATCTATTTTAATAATGAACCCCCAATAGCGGTCGTCCTTTGCATTTACGACCCCACGTTTCGTTTTAAAAATGACTTGTTTTTGCATGCCTGGCCATTTCTTAAAATTTGCCTTAAGACTTTTGAATCATCCTGTATATTATAATCTTAATATAAATAAAAGTCATTGTGGCTATGTACGTATGTGGCTATGCATATATGTGGCTATGTATGTGTGTGTTTATGTTCCACATCTCCTCCTAAACCAATGGACTGTTTTCAACCAAATTTTGTACACTTATTATTTAAGAAAAGGGGAAGACACTTATGAGCTTTTCAAAGTCCAAAAGTTAATTAAACAGTCAGTTAATTAGAAATTAACCGAAACCATTTTCCGCAGTAACTTCGCAACAAATTGTCCGATAAAAATTATTTTCATACCATCTTAAACTTTAAAATTTTACCTTTTCAATGATACCAATTTTATTTCCGTGCAAATATATGGAGCTGAAACAAATATTCTCAGTTGTATTTAGATATATTTCTCAAGCATGTAGTACTGAAATGGAAACAATTCCGACGGAATTTCGGCACTGGTCGATAGATAACTTGTAGGCAAGTTTCAGCTAAAAAGTCACCGCTGAAACCTCGGTTTTATTTTATGGTGGATTTTTAGCATTACAAAATAAAGGTTCGAAACATGGTAAAGAACTTCAAATTACGTTCCAGCTAAATAAGCCGAACAAACAGGGATTTGGTTTAATTTGTCCCTTCATTTTTTTTAATTTTTATAATTCCTCTTTAACAAGAATTGACAACTTGGAAAATTGAAATACTGGCTCATATATCTCCCTCAAAATTTGAGTACAATACAGTCACTAGGTTTTTTTCCTAAATAGCTATGGTATTAGTTCAAAACGGTTTTTAAAAAAAATAAAATCAGTTTTTCCATTTGAATTTATATTTTAAACTAGAAAATTTGTTGTGAAATATTAATGGCTTTTCGTTTATTAATTGGCATTCCTATAAAAACCTTTAATAAATAACACCTTTGAGAGGAATTAGAGCTCTGCGAAATGATATACTCCAAAGGTAGTGCTATGCATTCCTAACTAGACGTGTGCACCGCAACGGAAATATAATTAACACTTGCTTCTCGATTCCAGGCAACCATCCGTGTATCGGGAAAAACATCTGGTACAACCTGAATTTAGAGAGGGTTATATTGCTCTGAAGATACTGGAAGACGCATCAGGGTATTAAAAAATTAATTTTGACCTGAAGATTTTTATTTTTAGTTTATTTCAGGAAAGTAAGAAATTTTCACTTGAAAGAAAAATATTTTTACTAATTTTTTTAAATATTTTTAAATAGTAGTCTGCTCTATATTAAACATCTAAAAACAATACTTTGGAATCTATTCCAATCATTTCCAGTGTATTAACTTTTGTGATAAATGGTATCTTTAGCTAGAAATTCTAAAAAGAATTTAACGTTTTAAATACATATCAGGATATAAAAAATTAACTTTGATCTGAAGATTTTCATTTTCAGTTTATTTCATGGAAAGTATGAAATTTTCACTTGAAGGAAAATTATTTTTGAATAGGCATCTCCTCTATATTATGCATCTAAATACAATACTTTTATATTTTATTGTCGATTCTATTCATTTCCAGTGCATTAACTTTTGTGATAAATGGTATATTCAGCTTGAAATTCTACAAAGAATTTAACGGTTCATAAATCAAAATTTGTAATCATATATCAATTCAAAAATAACCTAATGTCTTACTTGTATTCTATTACTGCACTCTCAAACATACAGAGGTATGGGGTAAAATTTTAGAGAGCAGCTGTTGGCTTAGATTAGCTCTCAGTTTCACACAAAAGTGCAAAATTACGAGGAACTTCTCAAAATAACTTTCTTGAATCTTCAAAACTGATCTTCAAGCTGTATAAGATAACTTCAAGCATGCAAAACTTATTTAACGGTGCTTGATAATCATTGCTAACATGACTCGTAATGTGAATAATGTAAAAAACAACTTTTATGACGGTGTGAAATACAAGTTGGAACAGAAAAATCTTTTTGATTCTGAAAATTAATAACAAGAATTGCGAAAAGTTTAAATGAAATGTAGTTTGCGGTAAAAATGCTGTTAAATTACATTCAGTTTAGCTCTACGTAAGCTCCTTAAGTAGCACGAAAAATCTCCAGTTTGTACACAGATTACCATCAGTGTTTTTTAATATTTCCTGTATCCTTAAGATTCTGCAACCGTTCAAAAATTGAACGCACACTTTGCGGACTTCTATGGCAAATCAGGCGAAACTTTCTTTGCACGGTTTTCTGGGATTTTTCCCCCGTAGCAACAATACACATTGCGCTTTGTACTGAACAGTCGCCACTTATCGCAGCTGTCAACTAATTAGCGCCATCTACCTCAGACTATTGATACTAGAAAGGAACTGTTATATTTCTTAATTTTTTTTATCGCAAACTCCACTTCATTTCCCCTTTTCTTATTTTTGTTTTAAATTTTTAGAATAATAAAGATATTTCTCGGTCACTCTGTATATATAATTGTTGAAAAACTCAGTAACCGAGGGGATTTTTTTGTCCCACCTTCGTGATCCCTGCGTCACGTGCTCGATGTCCCTCAATCTGTGCTCGACAATCAGTGTTTAACACACGAAATCGAAACTCTGATAACACAATAGCCTCAAGAACAAAGTAAACTGGGAGAGAGAAATCGTTATCTTTTCTTTTCGTCTCTCTCCTCCCACATGGACGACCCTCCCTCCCCCCTCGCCTACTCTCCGAGATCACAGTCAACACGAGGTGCAAAAAGTAAAGAGCTCACGGACAGATAACTTATCGAATAGATGGA
>BGPR01003243.1:0-78006 GCA_013235015.1 Araneus ventricosus
ATATATATATATACGAAAAAGTGTATGTGACTCTACAATTGTATGAAGAAACATTTTTATAAACGAAGTATATCCGAATAGTGAAAATAACATACAAATTTTTTATGTCAGTGGTATTTCTCAGAGTTTGACATCAAAGACAAAAGTATGTTTATTCTTTAAATCAGTTGCATGAACAACTGGAAATGTCCAACAAGCCTCGGCGAAAGGGACAAGGGCATGGTTTGTCTCGTGCATCCTCCTAAAGAGAATCAATGCATAATGCAAATCACAATAATGTAATACAATGTTTTGACATTAAGACCTTCTGTTAAATTACATCTTCTTTTTCCTATGGGTAACAAACTACAAAGATGTAAACCATGTAAGAATCAATGGGGGAAAATTTCAAATGGGTTGATTCCTAACAGAAGTGAAAAATTCATAATGGCGGGATTCAATTTTCTTACAAGTTGATTTACTATTCATGGCTTAACTTAAGTTTATCTGGGCAGAAAAGACACCTTAATTTGGAAACATGCGTAATTTGGGCGGGTTGTTTTGTCAAAGAATTTGGTTTATCCATTTCAAAATTTACTTCAGAACATTGGGCCAGGTAAAGGAGGACTACATTTTCTAGCATTTTTAAAATAATATTCTTCATAAACAACAAGATCTTCTGGATTAAATTGCTCTTCAAAAAGTCTAACATCATATCTTATTTCATTTTTGTTATTAAAATCTATAGTTCTTTGTTAAGCTCATGAGCGAGCTTCATTAACAGATTTATAATAGTTATTTTGAATAATAGGGAAAAATAAGGTATCGTATCAAACAAGGCGTATGCTGAAAAATATTCAGTTATTGAATGAGGAGTTAAATTATATACATTAGCAACATGTTCAAGTAATTTTGTTCAAGGAACTTTAGTTGAAGAAGCAATTACTTTACATTTAGACCTCGTTACTAAAGATGATTAAGGCTTTCAAATTTATCATTATTTTTGGGACGATCAGCTGATTTAATAGATGTTTCCCATTCTAATTTCTTAAAAATTTTTTCTGATCCAGAAAAAGTAAATGCACAATTTCTCTCAGTTAATAAGTTTTCTGGGATTTGAATTTCGGAAAAGTTGTTAAGGAACACAATGTAAGTTTCAGAACTTTCATTTTTGGAAGAAATAAACCAAAACTGTTGTTGCAATGTCAATTACAGTATGAGGAATTTTCTTTCTTCAGTTTAGTAATTTAAACCTCCAACAGTGTCATCGAAAATACATTCAAAAGTTTTAATAGTGGGAGGTACTTGTTATAACAAAACAAATTTTTCATAGTGAGGAGTGATTAAATTAAAAATTTTTTGAACACCAGAGTGACTAAGTTGTTCATGAGCTTGATTTAACAACTTAAGTGTTCATGAAAATGTTAGAACTATTTAATACAGATTTCTCTTTTTTTATTACAAATGCATTTTTGACTTCATGATACTTAGGTCAACTTAAATTACTACTCTGTTGTTGAGTTTTTATCTCACTAATGTCGATCAAATGGGCTGAATGCTGAAGATGGTGAGAAACCGGATTCCTAGATAACATGTCTGCTTCAATGTTAGTAGAACCTTTTTGATATTTAATTTCATATTCAAACATACTTAACTTCAATGACCACCGAAATGACCTACCCATTAAGTTTTTAACATTCTTGAGCAGTAGCAGCTCGAACGAGCTCAGAAACAAGGAGGGCTGCAATATAATATTTATCAAGAGAATACATTTTTAAAAAGCTACTTTAACTCTCAAGGGGTCAAATTTTTTAATTCCAAAACAAGATATAAAATACTTTCTGCTTTTCAAACACATTAAATAACCAGCATATATGACATTTACTAACAGAAATTTAAGTGAATGTTGATGTGACGATTCTGCTGACGAAAAAAAAAATCATAGCTCCACATACACACTTCCCTCCTCGCCCACTTAACTCGATAACACTCTTCGAAAACTGAATATCTTCTTCAATATAAATATAGCCTACTGTCAAGAAAAAACAAATAATCAATCAACCAGATGTGTTTCTGTCGACACAACACAAACCGACACCAAAACCCAGAAACAGCCAGTGAGGAAATAGGAATCGATAAAAGAAAAGAGAGACAAAGAGAAAAAAAGTATCGAAATGAGAGCAAAAGAAAAATAAATTAAAAAGAGCCTTTTTTTCTCATTCAGTTGGCCCCGTGTCACGCAGAGCTGCATCGAGCCCGTCTAAGTTAAAGGGAGAAAGGGCTGCTTTTTCTCTCCGTATTTTCTGCGCAGAGAAGGAATGTTTTGGCGGGAGGAGTATTTTGCAGCTCAGACCTGTTTCTCACTTACTATTTGATTCATTTTCTGTCTTCTTTTCAATTTTTATTACATTTTCGGGATTTTCGTAAGTCATGGAACTCTGAGAGTGAAAAAGTAAGCGACAAAGATTAAGAACGAAGATAAAATTTTAAAAAAACAGGGAGTGCTGCATCTCTTCAGCCGAAATGGACGAGTCTCACTGTTCTTGAGACAAACCAGAGTATGAATGACAATTTTTTGGTCATGAAGATAATAGTCAAATTTATCCAATGTATCAACTATTGCAAGAAATTCTAATTTGGTTATTGTATAATTGTTTCAAAATCTCTTAAAGGTCTAGAACGATAAGCTATAGGGTATAAGACATTAGAAGCAGCAGGTTGGTTTTAAAACAGCTCCAACACCTTTATGTGATGGATCAACTAAAACATGGCATGTTACATGAGGATTATATAATTTTAAAATTGTTTTTTGTTGGGATTTCTTTTAATTTGTCACATATATTTTGACATTCATTACACCATTTAAATTTAACAGCTTTTTTAATAGTTGATTTATAGCTGATCTGTTGATTTGTTTAGCATATCGAAGATTAAATTTATTTTAAACCTTTACATGACCTTAGAATCTTTAAAGTTCTTTTACCTTAGTTGGTGGTTTCAATTTTTGAGAGTTTCAATATTAGCTTTATTAGGAGGAATTTTGTCTTAGATTAAGAATCTTAAGTCTTATCTCGATGTATATGAGCTGCATGTTCATATAGCTACTAGAAATTCATTTGCCAAACTCAGAAATTATATTTATATTAAAGCGCAGCTAGTCATACCACAACTTAGTAAATGTATAATATCAGGAATCAATTCGCTTAACCTTAGATGACGTTCATTGCGTAAGGCAACACAGGTCTGCAAATTTTTTTTTCAGCTGCATGGGATATTTTTGGTAAATTTTATGTTTTTCAGGGTGCTGAATCCAAAAATGACCTCCATTTCCCTCCATCACGTACAGTGTTTTTGCAAAACATGCGGAGTTTACATAAAAAAAGCACAACTGCGATGAAAAAAAATCAATATTTTATTACAATTAACTATGCATGATTTTTCTTATAATTGGAAAAAAGTAACAAAAAACTATTCCTTCATGATATATTTAACACTACCATCCAACGATGCTCTCGATAGTTGATTTCCTCAAGAGTCATAGACAAATCATTATAGTTTTCTTCCAAATGCAAAGAGTGTCCTAAAGGAAGCGATGTAAATGAATTAACATTAGGCAGAAATACTGCTTTAAGGCTTGTTTTAGACGAATCTATGAATAGACGCCACTCAGATGGATCATATTCTACGTCAAAGCACTTCTTTAGGCCTTGAACATCATTACAAAAACGGGTTTCCCTCTTTGGAGAAAAACTGAGTGAATTCCTTCTCTCGGTGCATGTACCAGGAGAATGAAGATGCGGGTGTCAAGAGATTTTTTATTTTTCAGTCTTGACACTAGCAATTCAGATCCATCTTTAGAAAGGCCTAAATCTCTCACTAGATCATTAAGCTAGCTCCGGATATCATCCAAACTTGAAGGCGGGTGTCACTCTTAGAAGTATGAAATTAATATATAAAATCATTATTGGATATGGTTTTTTGACTCAAGAATATGATACCAGATTCCAGGTTAAAAAAGAGAAATTTTAGGCTTAATTAAACTAAAAACATGAGTTTTGCAAGAAAACCTGACGTGATGGAATTTTTTAAATATTTTTCCCGTTTTCAGTGAGAAAAATATATAAGAAGCAGTTAAAAACTCCTATGCAGTTTTTTGGTTGCAGACCTGTGGAATTAGTAAGTTAATTATATACTTTTAACGGCCCGTTTTGAAGCAACAAGAGGAGTATTAACCACGTTAGAATTTTCCGATGTCTACTTCCAAGTTTAGTTCAGACAGGTTTTATCAACAGTGGCGATGAGTCAGTGAGACGCGAGGGAGAATCTCTCCATACTTTTGACAGGAAGAAATTACATTTTTATTTAATTTTAGCTGGCCAAAACTAGGAATTATAAAAAATCGTTTGTGTCCGCTAGGGCTAGCTAATTTTTAACTGAATTTTAATAAATTGTTATCTACCGCATTAATCGATATCATGCAACCCCGATAACCTATTTGCTTCTAATAAGTTCAGTTATGTTTATGAAAGTAAATATTTTTGTTTTAAATTAAAACAATGCAATGATTCCAGATGCAAGACTTGCCCCCATTTGACAAAAGTCTCATCTCGTCTGATAACAAAATTAAATATGGATGCATATGGATGCAAAACTTGTCCCCTCTTTGACAAAAGTCTCATCTCGTCTGATAACACAATTAAATATGGATGCAAGAGTTTTAATGTAATTTACTATCTAAAATGTAGCGTTTGGGAAAAGGGTTACGTAGGACATCAATTCATTTAATATAAGGATTAATGGACACCGCTCCGATATTAAACTGTATAAAACACGGAAAAATTTAACATAGAATTTAATCATTTCCATAAACATGATTTTAGTAAAATCTTACTTTATTTTCTTGACATTATCCCAGACAAAATAACTAGATTAGAAAAGGAAAACTTCTACATGCAAAAGCTAAAAACTACTGCTCCATATGGACTAAAGGATATTTTCCAAAATACAATGATCAATATTAAAAACTGCACTACATCACAAATACAACTTCTTAGCACTTGCAAAAGCAATAACAAAACAGGTAGTAGGGGTAGTGGAAAAAATAGAAAGGATTTAAATAAATTATCTAATGAAGATATTTATAATCTAATACATTAAGAACTAAAAGGAATTGAAGAGGATGTTAATAATAAATTTAAATATAGACAGGTAAAAAACTTCATTTTCTCCACTAAAAACTAATTCTGCAAGATTCTTGAAAATATTGTGCATAACTACAAAACATACAATCAGCACTTCCTACTTTATATTAATGATCTATATAAAGCAAGAATTGCCAAATCGCAGAACAAACAATAATTTACATGACTATCAACTTTAAATTTATAATTCACGACCAATTTAAATTCAATGTAGTACTCCAAGAATTTAAGGATCTTTTCCCAATCAAAAATATAGATGTTAATAAATGCTTTAAATATGATACAAATATCAGTAGATAAATCTCCAACTACAATTCCTTTTGTAAAGACGTTAGGGCCAATAGAAATAACATTCAATGTCTTTGCAATAGAGAAGAATATAAAAAATACATAGATCCCTTCCATAAACACATTTTAACCGGTAACCTAGACATTATTGACAATAAAGAACTAAGGTAACTAATGATCAAAGGTAAAAATTTCCTCCTGTTTTCAAGATCTCCATAAATAACATTTTCAAAAGTTTTCTTAATGATTTGGATAACTTTTGCCTAAAACTTGCCGCCAAATTCGATATACCAGTGCAATTCTTTCCCGAATGGAAATGATCAATATACTTCGCCTATAAACAGTCCATAAAACACAATATATCTACTGAAATATCAAGGATAATATCCAAGCTCTTCAAGAACAATTCATAATAACACCTATTGATAAAGCTGCCAGCAACTGTTCAATTATATGCAAAAAGTTCTCTCTCGAAATTTTAGACAAGGAATTATAATCCTCCGAAACTTATAAACTCAATAAATCAAATATTATCACCATTAAGAAAGTGTTTAGGTCTTAACAAAAAATTAAATGCCATAATGCAAATAATTATCTACCATACATTGTTATCTATCCAAAATTTCATAAACAGCCAATTAAATTCAGATGCATCACCTGAGGCACTAATGCCTACATGAACTAACCTTTAATCATTTTTTCAAAACACTTTTATATCATCCTAAATCATATTGAGCAAGAAACTTTTACATTGATTATTAGAAACAATAACAAATAAATTGAATTCCTTAATCAGAAACAAAATTGATACAATAGAAACCTACAACTTTCAAGATCTTTTCACAAGTATTCCAATAAATAAATTGCAATAGTTATTAATGAACTATTTCTATGATCTTAAAAATCTATTTAAAATCCCACTAACGTTCTGGGAAGACCTGATCAAGTATTGTATATTCAATTACTTTATTTTTAACGGAGAAAATATTTTGCAACAAATAAAAGGCACCCCACAAGGAACAAATTTCTCATCTTTACTTGCTAACCTCTTTCTTCATTTCTTCGAAAGGACTTTCGTTTTAAATCTCCTCTCTCTCTCTTCCAATTTATTGACGATCTAATAATTTTTAATTTTCAAGACTTCAGCTCTATTAGCAACACCATCTACCCAGAAGAACTCAAACTAATTAAAACGAGCAACAATCAATCTCCAGCGATTTTTCTTCATTTACGCTTAGACTACAAAAACGACATTCACGACAGGAGAAACGAATTCAAATTTAGCATTAATAAACTTATTTTTTTGAAATCTAATATCTCATATAAAATCTACAGAAACACAATTATCAATCAACTTATAAGAATTAACAAAATATGCAATATCACTAATTCTGCCAGAAAGCAAATCACGCACTTAAGAAATAGCCTCAAAATTAATAAAATTCCCTCCTCACTTTACGAACCTCTGATTAATGGATTTAAGATGTAAGTAAAAGATTACTTATCAGAGCGATTTCGACTCGAAGTATAATCTTCGCAGGAGGATCACTCAAGTACATAAGGTCTGATATTTAACCTCGAAAATGCATCTTTTGGACATATTTCACTTTTTTTTATATTTTACTGATTTCTTTCACTATTTCTCTACGTTTTCTATCTTTCACGCTTTTCTATTTAATCTTCATCGATCCCAACATACCACATTTCCCTGGCAACAGCCAAAGTTAAGCGCGAAACTTGTAACTCCATACCCTGTTTACACCCCTTCAATGCCGGTCTGCACCTTTGCCCTCCTCAAAAACTGCCACGCCAACATCTGTCCTTCTGGTAGGTAAAATGTATTCTTACTTTGCTCTAATGTTATTTCACATCGTACTTTTGGTTTTAATTATTCCAAACACTTCTCTCTGTTTTTGATATGACATTAGGGAAGAAAATAAGTGTTTTAGTCCTACAGCGTAACTGATGGCAAGAAAATGTCAAACTTTTTAAATTTAGCAATTCACAATAACTTCATCCCCTGAAGAAACGTTATTGTGTTTTTATTGCGTTTTTCATTTTACGTTTTATACTCTTTAGTTTTACGATTTATACTCTATCTACCACAGCGCTTTTGGGCAGCTTTTAGCACATTGTTTGCCTATGTGATATATATATATATATATTCCCATCTGATACGATTCGCATTTTAATCTTTACACGGATATACTTTCAATTCTTTTTTTTCATATCTTTTCGAATTTGATATGAAATTTTGTTATTTTATTTTATTGGTTTTCTATTACGTTTTGCTTCTTATATATATATATATATATATAATTCCAATTCTGGGTTTTCTTTTCCATAGTAGTAATAATCTAACTAGTATTAATACATTAGTATATAATCTAACTATCTTTTGTATTTTGTTTGTATGATTATTAATAAGGTAACATTATTTTATTTTTAATTTTTAATTATTAGTTTAATATGTGTACATATTTAAAATGTTGCATGTGTCTTGATTGTTTGAAAAATTTAACTATATATATATAGTCCATAGTATTTAATTTTACTTCAAAGTAATGAAGGTTTTTCTTCTGCAGATTTTCTAGATCTTGAAATCAAAATAGTTGATAATAAATTAAGCACTGAGATTTATGATAAAAGAAACACTTTTCAGTTTAATATAAATAGGCTACAATTTTGGAATAGCAATATAAGTATTGAAATTTATAGAAAAATCACCCTGAATTATATCCATAAAAGCACTATTTTAATCACAGACATTAAAAAACAGAGATTATATACCAATACATTTATTGAAAATGCTTTGAGATATTTATTTCCTATTAATTTCATGCTTGCTTATGTTAGCAACAAAATTTTAACACCTTTAAATTAATAGTCTCTTGGAATTAATTATTTTGAAATAATCATATTTATGGAATTCACTTAGATTTTAGTACTTCACTACATAGGTAGATGGCGCCCCTATTTTTAGAAATAGTTTGCATCTATTAGTTTTAAGAATTGCATCATATTATTTAAACTATATTCTCATACTAAAATAAGTTACTATAATTATTTTAAAAATTAAATTTATAGTTTAATTTATTAATGTTGTTTTAGTATAGTATATATGACTTATTTTATTTATAATAGTTTCAGAATAAATGCGGAACTATATTTCGTATATAGCTCTCGGCATTATAATTGCTATGACTTTGAATTGGTGAGCATTTAGTTATTTTCTCGTTCTTTTCTTGAAATATTTTGGAGATTTACTTCTATACGTTTTGCTTTCATCCAACAATTGGCCTTCGCAGAAGGTTGGCGCCTCTAAAATTCGAATTTAATGCGACATAATCGGTTCCTAAGATCGATTGGCATTTGATTGTTGGAATTTCAAATCTGGCTTCTTTTTCATAGTAATATTTTATGATCTAATTATCTTTATGTATTTCATTCTATGATTATAAATTAGGCAATATTATTTCATATTTAATTTTGATTATTGGTTTAATAGGTGTATATACTGAAAATGTTATTTGAGTTTTAATTGTTTGTAAAATATTTAACTATATATATAAATAAATATATATATATATATATATATATATATATATATATATAAATATATATATATATATATATATATATATATATATATGAATTAGCAGCAGAATTTCTAGATTTAGATATAAAAGTTATAGATAGTAAAATTGTAATAGATATCTTTGATAAAAGAACATTATTTAATTTTCAAATTAATAAATTTCCTTTTTGGATAGTAATCTTAGAATTTCAGTTTTTAAGAATTGATTAAAAAATTATATAATTAGAAATAGTAATTTGGTAACAGACAATGATAATGTATTTAAGAACATATTTTTTTTTATGATTCTGAATTGGTATATGGAATGCCTAAAAAAATGTTAAGAGTTTATATATAATAAGAAATATTTAGGACAATTAGAATAAAACTTTCATTTTAGTATTTAATAGAATTTTTATAATTCTTGGCTAATCGGTATGCATTTTATCTTATATTACTTATATTGTGTAATTTCTTTCAAATTGGTTATTGCTTTACTAGTTTCTGAAATACTACATAGATGGCGCAGGTTTTATAAATAAAAAATTCCTTAACAAAAACAAGATTGGATTCTAAATTTTCAAATACTTTATTTTATAAAAATTTAGATTATTAACTGATTACATAATTTAACAGGTATTGAAATTTTTAATATAGGTATCATACTAATTCTTTAATATTAAAATAAATTAAATTATTCGGTTAATTTAAGTTGAATCACAGTTAGAAATCTAGTTTGGGCAATCTAGTTGGGTCTGTGATGTCAATCTAAGTGGCGGCTTATATTGAAATGAGGATTAATGATAAAGTATAAGTAAGCATATTGATTCTATAATTCATAGTGAATAAGAAGGGATTTTTATTGAATGGTGTATTTATTGTTTTTAGTGCAATATAATGATATATTTCATAGATTTACTATAGGTACTTTTCATATAGCGATGATAATTTGTTAGTTTTAGTGTATTTTTTTCATTCTAAATTCTTTCACTTTAGGGTAAATCACCCTTTCTGCTTTTTCCACAACTTTAGTAACATTGATGGTTTCTACATCAAAATTTATTTAACCTGGCTAATCTTGTCCACAGCCAAGCTGCTAATTTAATTGTTGAAAACTCCAAATATTTGGATTGCATTTCTTCAACAGTTTTGATTCCAACAGAGTTCATTTACATGTTAACATTTACATGTTTAAACTTACCTTTTGCTCTTAGTTATCTATAGTACTTTCAATTTTTTAGATTTTATTTTAGAATTGGTTATTTTGTTTAATTAATAAATTTTTATACTTTGAAATGCATTTCGATATGTTTTGTTTACTTTGTTATATGTTCATATATAACAAGTTATATTTTGGTTTATACTATATATATATGTGTATATATATATATATATGATCTTCTGATATGATTTTGTTGTTGATTAGTAGGAGAGTTGCTAAGCCGTCTACAGAAAGAGCTGACGGATGAAAGTTTCTGTTTTTTCTGCCTCGACATTGAGTTAAAATCTGACCTTTTCAGCCACTTTTGCAAGAGGTTTTTCTGAGTCTATCTCATGTGCCAGGATGCAGTTTGTGTTGAAACCACGCTGAGAATCGTCTGTATCTCTCTGAGATAAGATAAGATGCTATGTTTATTAGTAAATTCTGACAATTCATTTTAAAATAATGAGCTGAAACTCAGAACAAACAGAAAGCAATCACTTGCAACTTTTATATCTTAATTATCCAATATTTAAACATAACTGTTTTTTTTTAATTCAATATTTCAAAACATGGGTCTAAGCAAAATTCATTAATATAGATTGTATTTCACTTTTCAGACAGAAATGTGTAAGCAAACAAAAATACAGATACCTAAAAGGTGATTGCAAGAAAAGTCAGCAAATTGATACCAAAGAAACAGAAAAATAAATACTCACGAGCCAATTCCAGATACCTGTAACATAGAGAAACAGGAATGAATATCTATATAAACAAGAATGCACTTTTAAAATAGATGAAAACATTTCATTTCATGAGTAACTGAGCTCAACTGCAGAAATATTTATCAATCAGCTTTATTAAACAGAAAGCGAAGAGATATTTTAAACAGCTGGTATGGTCGCCTAGAATCAGGCAGGGGAGATTATTTGCATGAATTATTTCGAGGAACTTTAGAGCGAAATGCTGTACGTACTCATAATGAATTGAGTCTCTGTAGTGAGGTCGATTGATAAAGGAAGAGCTTTGATGGTGGAGGCACAGATCTCACCGTTAGAGGAATTGGAAACGAATGTCCAGTTTTACAGTTTCTAAACTGCTCTAGAAGCTATCGCATGTCGCCTTTCTTTAGATCATAATTGAAGAGCTGAGTGGATGAACATGTTAAGTGACATATTTGAAAAAATTGAGATAATTAGTAAAAACATGCTGAAGTCTAGTTTAAATGTAGGAAGTTCATTAAAACTGTAAAGTAAAAAAATAACTTATTTTTCAGTTTATGAACACGTTAAGTGCACCGTTTCTTGCTGTTTCGTGGTGGAAGAACATGCTAAGAGCGCTTAACATCTTCTTCCATAAGAAATCTGTTAAACTTGAATAAAAGAACATCTCCTTCGGTTGAAGCCGAATCGTTTTCAGCGCGTGAAATAATATTAATGCATCCGAAAGTACTGACAAGACAATTTGAAAATTGAAACCGTTTGCTTTTGAATAAAGTTTTCGCAGAAATTTTTTACAGATATTCTATCTGGTTATCATTGCGAGTCTTTCATTACGCTGAACTGCATTGCGTCACAAAGAAAAGAGAAATTAGCCGGTAAGATAAAGTTAATTTGAAGCTCGTAATTTTTTTTCATTAGTGAATTATTCTAGCATTGCTGATGTTATTGTTTGTATGAAGTTCTGCCAGTAAAGACAGTTTTTTTACTTCAAAATCTTTTCACTGATCACTTAAATTAGCTTGTTTAGCTGTTATAACTTTTCTGTTTTTGCTTTTTGTTTTACACACTTTTTTAAGGTGTCTTGTTCCATGCAATGTTTCGTTTTACTAAAACCTTAAATACCTTTATGACATTCATTTTCATGTTCTCTAGACACTGATAAGAAACTTTAAAGAAAGATTTACGAATATCATGAAATTCTTCAGGGCAAAAAATTATTGAACAGAGAACTTCGTTGAATGAGAAATATTTTTTTATGAAAGTTAATCGAGATAAAAGATAATAATATTATATATTTTTTGAAAAATCATTTTTGAAAAAATTACAGGCTGACTATTGCGCTACAAAGTCGATTTCCTTATTTTTTATTATTTTCTACTTTTATGCTTTTAATTATAATTTATTATTATAAATGTTAAGCAATTTTTTTATAATTTTTCTTACATTATGAAAAGAAAATTTAATAATGTTAAGCAATCGATTGGTAACCGAGTTCTGAAAATATTAAATAGTGTATCGTCATCAAGAACACACAATTGTACAAAATTCAAAACACATTTGTAAGCGAATGAAAAAATAATTTAAGAACTTCATTTTCACAAACATGAAAGAAACCAAGTTAAATGGAACAGAAAAGATATGATGATAATGTTAGCGAATAACAAAGAGTTCAGAAAAAGGTCTTCGGACAACCGATATATTATTATGACAATAATGGAAAAATATTATTATGAAAAAATGCGATAAAAATTCACGCAACTACGTTTTTCAGAGAAAGAAATATATAAACTCACAACAAGCTCCATTTTATTCTTTTCATAATTTTATGCTTAAGAAATGGAAGCAAATTGTGATGATTTTATTCCACCCTTCGAATTCTGCTCTATTGTTTCATCTGAATTTGAAGATAATCGTCATATATATAGAGTCGAGTGATATAATGTTTACGATGATAGGAATCTCATCTCTAGTATTATACGCCTAAAAAACTTGTTTGCTACTGAAATATTTCTGAAAATGATAGTTCTGATCATTTGAAACCTCACACTCCCATGGATAAAAATACTGCTCAATTACCTTCAGAGATATATATTATTTTTTTGACCTTTTAACACTGCTCCAACATCCAATTTTCTTACTTTTCTTGTTCAACGTGTTGAAAATATGAACAGTTTTATATTCACACAATTTTGATTATCATTATTACGCCTATCATGGACAACTGATACTGCAGCGAAGAAAATTGCAGAAATTGCTTAGAACAAAAGTTTTCTTTTCTTAAAAAATATTTTTTAATGAATCATTAATTCAAAAGGAAACAGCAGAAACATTTACACTCTTTAATTATTTTGATGTTCATTTTTATCATTTTCCAAATTTCTATATTATTTTGTGATCTCTGTGTTTTTGATATTTCAACATCCAATTCTCTTGATTTTTCTTGTTCAGTTTGTGATGAAAATATATAAAGTTCTATAGTTATAAAACTTTACCAATTCTTTATTGTACGTATGTATTTAATCTACCTCTAGTCATCGCAGAACGTTGCGTTGATGCAGAAAAAAATTTGCGGTCAATGTGTTCTTCCACAACTAACCCCAATTTTTTTGACTTTTCAATGGAAGAACATCTTAAGTGTAAAAGATGATTAAATTTCCCTATGACTAAAACAGTATGGCCATTTCAATAAACTTTTAAAAAAAGTTTAAATGTTTTTTTGTCGCTAAATTACCGAAACAACAAAAATTGAGAGGAAAAACAAAATAATGTAACCTCTAAACTTTAAAGCTCCTTTTCTCAAATTCGCTTAATTGTCACTCAACATGTCCAGTCGCTCAGCTCCTCAATTTCGAGTGTAGGGTTTGTTTTTATTCAAATATTTTATTTCCTTTAATCAAATCTTGATAACTTTGTCAGTTATTTCTCTGCCAATTGAATATCTACAACAGATATAATTGACGCAGACAATTTGATAATTATTGGCGTCTTTTTGAAGCGTAGTGAAAAATGTCAACTTAAGTACGGCGTATTAGTTTTATTTAGTTGTGAGAATTCGAAGATCCCTGACTGGACAAAGATGTCAAAAAAAAAATCTGAAGTAAAGTTTTTCTTTCTAATTAGAATTTCATTGCTAGTAAAGAAATACGGAAATGCATTTTGAATCTTTTTCCTTTGCCGGATTTAGTTGAAAATGAATACAAAAAAATTATTGTCAATTTTGTAAAAAAAATACCTATCAAATTTCATGTATTTGGATTCTTTGTCGCCCAGCAAGATTGGGAGACTCTGATTCTTCTGCCGGATTTGGCACAATTGGCTGGATTCCGTATGAATTATTAGGTCAGTTTTTATATGAGAAAACATCAAAATGTAATACCAGTTGGGGAAAGACTTTTATAGATGTGTTCACAAGCGTCTGCCATTCTAATTTTTTTATTCTCAAAATTAAGAAATCTCGTGAATGTTCCAAATTTCGTTCATCTTATTTAGTTTTTTGTCGTTTATTTCCATTTTTGAAGCTAAATTATTTTCTTCTTATGGATACTGAAAATTTTTTGATTTCTTTTTAAATGAGAAAAGAATAAATGAACAAAAAGAAAGTAAGTAATAAAAATAAGAAAGTTTAGTATAATTGAAAATATAAGGTTAAATTATAATTTGATCTTTTCTTAAGGACAACAACTTCAGCCCGAGCAGTTGCGCTATCGCTCACATTTATCATCAGCATATTCGATATTCAAAGAGAAAAAAAATTAAGTTAGAACAAAACAAACTGCAGTAAAGAAATTTAAATTGAAAATAACTGGCGACGAAATAACTTGAATCTTATACAGGATGCCCTCTAAAGTCCTACACCCCCTCCCCTCTTAACTTCAGAACGACTGCAGCTATAGTCATAAAAGTGCATCTAAGCATAGTAAAGTGTGTTTGCGCTACTCCGTGAGACCGCTTACAGCGCCAAACTGTGGAAATATGACAAAAATGAAACGATATACAGAAAAAGTAAATTAAGAAGTTATAGAGCATCAATGATTTAGAACAAAGAGACACATTATGGACATTAATACTAATAATAGAACACAACACATAATTGTTTGTTCGCGATTGCAGAAAATGTGAAGCCACGAAACGTAGGCGAAAGGATAAACTGTTATCTTTCTGACAAAAATGAGAGGAATGGACTTTTCCAGTTGGTTTTACCACAAACAGTTGTTTCTACGACCTCTCACAAACATTGCAGGATGTTCGCGAAAGTATTACTAACGCTAGTGCCAGTGTGTCAACTGATTTGCTAATAAGTCTGCAAAGTGAAATTGAAAGACTGGTCCAAATGTATAGGGAAATTGCCGAGAGCAGATTTATCACCGAAGATAAAGGTATTTTCTGATAATTAGATTTTTTTCCCTCTCTCTAACACGTTTCATCACCTATCAGTGTTGGAAAAAGAGAACAAAGAAATACGCGTTTTAAAGCGTTCTATTTTCAGCATAAATATCCACAAATTATTTTTGTACAAATTCGGTGATGATTTGAAGCTTTTTAATAGACATTTTTTCTTATGACATGCTCATTTCGAGATAGGAACACTAATTAAATAGTTTGCAGCCAGGCGGCGTGGCAATCGGTACCATCGCGAAGTGCATAACCACTTAACTATTACTAGACACCAATTATTGCGACAATAACTTCAGCTATTCTGAAGTTAAGAAGGGAGTAAAGGGCCTTAAGGGGCACTCTGTATATTTCCTATGCAATAATATGTTCCAAAAATTTGTATAACAGATCAAACAATCAAATACATGATAAGCAAAGACGTCATTCCAAGTCATATTTCTTACCCAAGAATGTTTATTCTCATTTATTCTGTACTTATATTGAAGCTTCCTACAAAAAGAAATGAAAGGCTTAAGCATTATATTATTAGAAAAAAAATGATTATAATTTTTAAACAGCGATTTTCTAACATTATAGGTTTACTGCAGTCAGAATTGATGTCAACAGTCATTTATAAATAAACTCGTAAAAATATATGTATGCAGATAAAAACACATTACAAACGTATTTAAATATATTCTCTACTGAAATCTATGAAAACTGAGAGATTTCGAGCAAACTTCTACATAAAAATAAGTTTCTGGTTTCCTTCTATTCGAATAAATTTTAATTGAAATTTAAAGAAGGAAAAAAAATTAAATTTAAAATTTTTATTTTCGTTAATACAAGGGTTTTACCAGAAATTTTAAAAATGAAAACATTTGTGTGAGCAGCGAAATATTGAGTAACCATATTATTGTGTTTCTGTTGTAAGCCTCATCGTTTCAACCCATAAATGTTGCGATTTTTTCAATTGCTTAAAATGAAAGTCGGAGGTAAGAGAATAAAACTGCATATAATAAAAGCAGATCGTAAATTTACCAGGTTCTTATTCAAAGTGCAAATTTTGAAGAGAAGTTGGATTTTTAATATTTTTTTAAGATTTCAATGGAAGTGACGCAGCAGCATATTCGACATACACTCATGTCCATAAATTAAGGATAATGAAGTTCAGGCAAAGAAAGAGACATAAGAAAAACAAATTTGACTTATTTGTAAAGTCTATTTATTAAACAAAAGGTAAAGAGCAAAACAGATGCTATATGTTTCACATAATTAATAAAAATTGCGATTTGTACTCCCTGGAGCAAATTTCAAAAAAGAACCTATTTACAAAAAACAGCATAACATGGTTAGTATGATGGTTAATACGGAGTATGTCTCCCGGACGATGCAATACAGGCCTTACAACGCCTAGGCATGCTGAGTATCAAATTATCAATCTGATCCTGGGGAATATTACACCACTCATCAAGTAATGCCCTCCGAAGTTCCGGTAGACAGGTGGGAGGGGGTTGACGGGCTGCAATTCGTCGGCCAAGCATATCCCACACATGCTCTATTGGATTCAAGTCCGGTGAGTATGCTGGCCAATCCATACGGGTGATATCCTCCGATTGAAGGCATTCGTCTACAATGTTTGCACGGTGAGGAAGGGCGTTGTCATCCATAAACAGAAATTCAGCACCCATGGCGCCCCGAAACAAACGCACATGTTGTTCCAGAATGACAACCCGATAGATGTGGCCTGCCATCGAAAGTCCGGCGAGAATCAGACTGCAAACTAAACCTGGACTCGTCGGAAAACATCACACAAGACCACTGTTGCGGTGTCCACAATGCATGCTCTCTACTCCAGGCTAATCGCAGGCGACACTGAGTTGCGGTAAGTGGAACACATCTGACAGGCCTACGAGCATATAGACCAATGTGCCCTAAGCGTCTGTACACGGTCTGCCTTGAAACTGTCGTACCGGTAGCTGAAGAGAGCTGACGAGACAAGTCTGATGCTGTGCTCCGTCTGTTTCTTTTGGCAGTAACTGCTAAATACCGGTCCTCATTCGGCGTTGTAACTCGGGGGCGACCTGTGCTGTAACATCTACTCACATTACCATCATCTTGGAATCGTTGCCAAAGCCTGGAGATGACACTCTAGGCGATTCCAAGTTCAATTTCTGTGTGATTCTGGATTATCCTTAATTTATGGACATGAGTGTATTTTGCTTAATGAGTTCAATAAAGGTAACAATAGGACGGAAAGTGAATTCAGTATTCGGGATTCTGACAATAACTATAAGCCAGTGACAGCGGTGGTACCAGAAATGCAGAGTCGGAAATTGCAGTCTAGAAGACGAGCCTTGTCCTGGAAGATCTTCAGAGTCCGGCGAGGACATTCTGTGAACCCTGGTGGAATAAATCCTATCCTAACTGCTCTGGTTGCATCGGTAAAAGCGTTTTTTAAAAAGTTTTTTCTTATATTTATTTTTGTCTAGTTTTTAGTCTTTAATTTATGTCATATTTTAGCACTATAAATATTTTGGGATCTTAAAATCAATTTTAAATTAACTTATTCAAACACTTTTTAATTGAAAATACAAAATTTTAATTAAATATACAAAATTTCAGAACTTTAGTACATTAAGAAGTGTGAGAAAAATCGATCACAAAATTCCAACCTTACATACATGCAAACATGAAACATTTCTAACTTAGTAAAAGCGTTTAACCAAACATAAACAAGAGTCTGTCCACTCTCTTAACTTCTCAGCATTGAACGGGCGATGAGATTTGTAACTTTGTTTCAGCATTTACGGCCTAAACTATGCTGTAATTTTAGACTTAAGTCTTGGTACTATTTTTAGTTTTTAAATTTCAGTTTAAATCTTGAATCCCTTTCTTGTCTTAGAATTAAAGGATGCCTTCTGAAGCACGGGTGTTTGCTGCTCCGTTAAAGGAGGTGAATGTAATGCAGAGCGTGCGCTATTTTCAGCAGAACGAGCAGACTTTCGCGTCTGTGTTTGGATATCATCTGGATTATGTATTCAGGACTTTCGTTCTCAAGTATTCGCCTTTAGAGTTCACCGTTGCTCCGTGCAAACCTTTCGCATCCTACCAAATGTGCCGAATTATCTTTCGGAGGCTCATGCAGATGAGAGTTTTTCATGACCAGCGTTGCTTTTTGATCATGTGTTGGCTTTTAGAGCAAAAAATATTTTAAAAATGTGTTTGTTTTCCTTTTTCAGCATTCCGAATTGTTTGTTAGCCTATCCCCCTTCTGCAGCGAAATCCATTCATTAAAAATCAGTGAAACAGCATACATTCGTTAGAAAACAAAACTATCGATACGAAATTTGAGTATTTACAGAATGAGCGGTGCTAAATAATATTGCAAAATCGTTTAACTGCGATCAGAAAGCGTTATCTGAAAATGGCCTGAAAATGCATACTTGGAGTTAAGATTATAGGTTATTCTATGGTGGTGAGATAAGTAATTAGGAATTTCTTATTCCTGACGACGAAATTTAACAGGACTTTAAAAAATATTGAATGCCATTTCTTAGAAAACAGTTTCAAAACACAATTACTGCATTCATGCGCAGATTTTTGCAGTTACGGGTACAAATGACTAGAATCTGTCGAAGGACACAATATATAAAAAAATCATGAACACTTGCGTCTTTTACTTTTTATTAAGATCTTTACGTGAAATAACAGTCCCCACAATTGATTATTAATGCTATGATGATGATTATCTTGATTTCATAGTCAAATTAATCAACGTAGTGCATTTGTTACCATTGACATGCAAAAGCCAGATCGCGTCTGATATGCAAAAGACATAAGGAAACTAACGTATGAGTTCCTCCATACGGGGAATCATACATTAGAGAATGATGTGAAAATGCAGCTGATGATATTTTTTAATTACAACCATTAAATAATGTTGTTTTTCCAGGGTTTGGAGAATTTGTTTTATTTATTTATTGCTCTTCTGTAGACTTCGCAGATTTTAATTTCATTTAATATAATATTAATGCAAAAATAGTATTTTCTACAAGAACGTTGAAGCTTCATTTTTACTTTAACGTATGATTAATTTTGTTAATTAAAAATTTTTTTAATTTAAAAAAGGAAGAAACAACTGAATTCTTCGCAACGACTAAAGAATATTTCTTAAATTTTTACAAAATCCCATAGCGAAATATATGTTTATTTCACGCGTTTAACACACTGAATACCCATAGAGCACTTGATGGTGCAATTACAAGACAAGTTATAAATATTAAATTTTTATGTTAGAAAAATGGGTTAATAACCATGGAAATCAATAACGAATAACCATGTGGTGTCATGTTCCTGCCAGATGTGTAAAAACTTAAGAAATATTCTTTATTCGTTGCCAAAAATTCAGTTGTTTCTTCCTCTTTTAAATTTAAAAAAATTGAGATAGGCGGTGTTGTGTGTTAAGCGACGATATATTGTTTTAAAGTCCATTTTATAAAAAAAACTTAAATTTTTCAAAATTCCTTCAAATGTGTTTTAGCTTATAATACACTAAGCAAAATTTGTTTTATAAATTTCTTCTTTAATCTTTAAAAGGAAAATGAATGCTAAAATGTTTAATTTGAAATTGATAAACAAGTTATGTTATAAAATGTTGTATAAAATGTTGTATCTTGAAAAATGTCGTATCACAACGTAAAACAACATACAGTTGAATGCTAAATTCCATTGGCATGAGATTATGATTCCACCTGGATAGGCTCCATCGAATTTTAAATCTCATGTAGCAACAAAGCAAGGTTAGATATCTTCAGTTCAGCCATGACGCCGAATTTGTGAAGAAGCGAAATAATATGTTATTTAATATACTATTTTGAGCAATTGTGGATAATAAATCTACTTACAGACATCCTTGTTTGCAGTTTTGAAAGCAGTGGAGTTGCTTATCCTGCAGTTCAACTAGTTGCTCGGAAGGAATAGAAGGTCGATCATCATCATCATCTGTAACGATTTATTCCAATTTTTAAAAAAATCTGAAGAAAAACCCGGTTTTACAGATTCGATAAAATTTTAAATTACAATTAAGGAAAAAATACAGGTATAAACTTATGAAAAGTCAACAACAAAAATTATAGAAATTTATTAAAATCATATACTCCATGAAACTGTCTTTTCTTTATGTTCTAAAAGTTATTCCTAATTATATCACAACTCAAATACCGTCGCAATGTGCATGCGTATAAATGCAGTAAATAAAAATTGTTGTAAAATAACTTCAAATATTTTTAAATTTGAATTGTTTTATTAAGCAATTAAATGAAAAGAGCATAAAATAATGAAGAATGTTAGAAAACTAGTTGCAAGGAAGCAACTCGTTTCTTTATTTTTAAGGCAGTTCATTTCGGTAATATCAGATGGACGAATTTTCTGTCGGCATTTGTGATACAAGCTTGGCAAAACAGCGATGTTCTGAAGACACAGTTATACAAAAAGTATGAGCGTAAGAACTTGTGGTAACTGGTTTAATGTATGAGGCAACTCTGCTTTACCTGTACCCAGTTGCCCCAAATCAATTTAGGACAGTAAGAAAATGGGTGCCCTTTTATAGTTTCTTTAATGCCAAGCAGAAAAAAAATTAAATTGCATAGAAACTAAATCTCCTTTGTGTAATTTTAAATATGTTCAAGGTATTTCTATCGTAAAAATATAGTTTCACTCACCAAAAATATAGTTTCACTCAGATGACAATACATCTTTAAGCTTACAAACGCAACAGCCTCAAGTGAATGCATCAACAGAAGTTTAAAACGATAATATTTAAAACACATAAAAATTGATTTAGAAAGTAGAAAATGTACAAAAAGGAAGAAATGAATGAGGAATCGAATGGCGAACTTTATCGAAGACCACTCACCATAAAGATTCCAAATTAGACAAGATGTTCTGTCAAGGGTAAGATTATAAATCAAAAGTATACCCTTTGTGGCCTGAATCCTGTCCGATATCAATATGAGAAACATTCTGAAAGATCAAAATGCAAAATCCTTAATGAATAATCAAAAGATACTAGAGAGTGTGTTAAACCTAACACTCTCTGCCGAAATTTTGGATGTAAACCAGGCGACGCCAAATACACAGGACGCAACAAAGAATTAGATGCTAGCACCTAGCTCCATCTATGAAGAAAAATTCTAACTAATTAATCAGAATAAAAAAACTATTATTTAAACAGTTATAACAAATAAAATTAGAAAAACCATTAATATATTAAATAGAAATAATTTTATACTCATTTTAAAAAACTATTTATATTAATGAAAGAATTTGGGAATCCTTTGTCCTTAAGAATATTTTTTTAAATTATCTAAAACTTTAACTAAATTTGAATGGTTATTACATATGCTATTTATTCTATTAATTTGAGAAAAAATGGAATTCCTGAAAATTTTATAATGAAGATTTGTATGAAAATTACATAGTATTATAGCCTTAAAATTAAATTCTTTTCTTTTATCAAATAAGCCGACAGAAACTCCTGAATTTAATATTTCAATTTCCATATCTAAAAAATTGCATTTGTTAATTTCTGTATTGGTTTTGTTTAATTTAAGCTCTTCTGGATAGCAGTTATATATGGATTTAAAATTATCATAATTAAACACTGAAAGGTCATCAATAAAACGAAAACCATAAATAATTTCATTTTTAATTAATTCCCTCTCATATGAGTGAAGAAAAATGTTTGCCAATGCACTAGAATAATTACACCCCATAGGGATACCAAAAACCTGTTTATAGTATTCAACTCCATTAAAGAGATAGTTTTCAGGAATATTACCTCTGCAGATTTCTATCCATTTATTTTTTTCAATTAAATCAGTGTTTAGGTATAAATCATATACATTTGAGCAAACTTCAATTAGTTTATTGTGTGAGAGGCTAGTAAATAGATTTTCAAAATCAAATGTATTAATGTTATAAATTTTATTATCTCTGATAAAATTTAAAATTTAAGTGTTGTTATCTATAATGAAGTTCTCTTCTTCTTTGATTCTTTTAAGAATAATTTTTAGAAATTTAACGAAAAATTTACTTAAATGATAGATGTAACTTCCAGTGCTACAAGTAACAAATCTGAATTTTAAAGGATTTTTATGAAATTTAATAGTAGGGAATTGAAAAAAATAAATGGATAGAAATCTGCAGAGTTAATATTTGTGAAAACTATCTCTTTAATGGAGTAAGAATAATTCCCAAATTCTTTGATTAATATTAATAGTTTTTTAAAAGGAGTATAAAAATATTTCTAATTAATATATTAATGGTTTTTTCTAATTTTATTTGTTATAACTGTTTAAATATTAGTTTTTTTTATTCTGATTAATTAGTTAGAATTTTTCTTCATAGATGGAGCTAGATGCTAGCTTCTAATTCTTTGTTGCTTCTTGTGTATTTGGCGTCGCCTGGTTTACATCTAAAACTTCGGCAGAGAGTGTTAGGTTTAACACACTCTCTAGTATCTTTTGATTATTCATTAAGGATTTTGCATTTTGATCTTTCAGAATGTTTCTCATATTGATATTGGACAGGATTCAGGCCACAAAGGGTATACTTTTGATTTATAATCTAACCCTTGACAGAAAATCTTGTCTAATTTGGAATCTTTATGGTGAGTGGTCTTCGATAAAGTTCGCCATTCGATTCCTCATTCATTTCTTCCTTTTTGTACATTTTCTACTTTCTAAATCAATTTTTATGTGGTTTAAATATTATCGTTTTAAACTTCTGTTGATGCAATCACTTGAGGCTGTTGCGTTTGTACGCTTAAAGATGTATTGTCATCGTTTATGTTTAAAACTGCTGTTTATTATCTAGACTTTTCTTTCTTTTTATTTAATTTTAATTTTTGTTTAGTATATCTATTATTTTTTCATCCATGATTTTTGAAAATTCAGGAAAACCACATAACTGTCAGCATAAAACATTGTTTTAAAATAAATTAATAACACTCAGAATACTTTTTACGCTTTTATCAGTATTTTAAAAAATATATTACATTGAGTTAAACCTTTTTCATGAAATGCTACAACTTTCTGAACCATTTGCATTATTTTGAGTCGTTTTAAGAAATTAAAGTGGAACTTTCAGGTTGTATGTAGAACATTAATTTAAAGCTTTAAGTCTAAAGTGACAATCTTCTTACCTCCGTAACACAGATCAAGTTCTGACGAAACCATGGACATTCCCTCGTTACAACCTTTGACTGCTTTGGCATATTCTGATCTGCACATGTCCAGGCACATCTGAAACGTAGGATTCCGGAAACGCAATCTGTTAATTCGTATTTATATAATTTAACTAGCTGATGTACCTGGTGTTGCTCGTGATAAAGAAAATTCTAAGTAATTATAAGACTTTAAAATTAATAAAACTGTTTTTCGCAGAAACGTCTTTGGTTAATTTTCGGTATTCCCAGTGTTGTTGCCTGACCCCCTCAGACAGTACTTAAAAATTTCTCTCAGTGGCGGCTCGTGCTGTGCAATCTAGGGGATGCTGCAGATTAACAGCCGTTGTACTCGGCTAATTAATCATAAAATTACTCAAAGCTAATGGAAAAAGCCAAAAAAATGTTATTGGTATAAATATGAATGAATATGAGTTACAGGATGATGGATTAAACTAGTATTTAAAATTACAGCAGCTTCACATTGCATAGAACAAGCCGCCACTGTTCTCTTTTTTTTCTGTCCATAATTTGAACCACTTGGTACAAATCTAGCAGTCCCTGGCAGTCCATTATCCCACCCCATCATTGCTTCGGTGATAACAGAAGCTCTTTTATATCTTGGTTTTTATTGCCATTATTCAGACAACAATTCTCTTCTTATTAGTGTTTGTGCGACTGACCGAAAAAACACCGCATAGTGTTCTATATTTTTCTCCTTAGGTCCTCACCCTCCAGTAGAAACCGGACTCACTTTTGAATGATTTTAAACGCTCATTGTGATCATTTAAAAATTTACAAAAATTAAATGAAGCATCGCATAAAGAGAGTAAATAATTAAAATTATTTATTTTGCACACAAATCGAAAGATGTGTTATTTTGTAAGTGCTACAAAATGAAAGCGGAAGCAAAAATTCTCTCTTTCTGTAAATATTGAAAGACAGTAATATTTTCATCTTAACTTTAGCAGTAGAAAAACATGGAAATGAAGGATTTGATAAAACAACAAAAAGTTTTGAAATTAATTACAATAATAGAAAGAATTGTTACAGATTGCATTTAAAATGAATTTCGAGATATTTATGAAAATTGGAGGGAAAGAACGTATGCCATTTAAATTGAGATTAGTATAAAGAAATTTTCTGCTCTTTAGGTTATTATATAAAACATCTTCGTGCAATATATATAATTCAGAAGTTTCAGGCGAAAAACTCAGAAAAAAAGTGTTAATTAATTAATTTTTGTTATTTAATTAAATATTTTAAGGAGTAATAATTTTTGAAACATGCACAATTGATCTAAATGGATCCCAGAAGGGCATGCGAAAATTTAATTTCGATACGATACAGATAGACCAGTAAAACACTTTTTTTGCTTCCTAGTTTCGCTCCATTCGATAGGAACCGGACTAAGTAACCTCGGAAGATTTAACACACTCATAAAGATAATTTGAAATTTTTTGAAAATTAAACAAATCATCTCATAGAAAGAGTAATTAACCCCATTTCCCATTAATTGGATTATTGAGCAACCATATTAAAAGAGGTATGTGCTACCACATCATACCAGATATGAAGAGTCTGCTTTGGAAATAAAAATGTCCAAAGAAAACAATATTTTCTTACATTAACTTTAACAGCGGCAATTGTACGTGAATGAAGGATTTGATAAACAGTAAAATGGCTTGAATTGAATTTTATAAAAATAGAATGTATTGTTTCAAATTGCATTAAAATTACATTTTGATACTTAAATTACAATTAGAGAAAACATTCTATCATAATGTAATAACTATCATTCAAAAGATAATTGTTTGCTCTTTAAGATTCTGTAGAAGATATTGGCGGTAAACGTTTAATAATTAAGCTTAAGACGGCTTAATTTTCATTATTTAACAAAATATCTTAAATACTAATTAATTCTGAAAGTTGAAAATAACTCAGTTGACCTAGAAATGTACCTCAGAATGTCGTGTACAAATTTCATATCATTACAGTTCACCATTTAGGAGGAGTTCTTGTGCGAGACAAACACATGTATTTTCTGTTTGATATTATAGATGAACTGTGTTTCATCAAATGATTTCAGAAACATTCAAGTGTCCAAATGTATGACGTAACTGAATGGAATTTAAGTTCATTTCTTTTCTGAGCTGTCGGGTTTACAAACACACGAAGAGGTGGAAAGACAGGCGGGATTACAGAATTAAAGTTTTCGGACATCGGAAGATCTGAAAGGTCGAATTACTCGAGAAAAAGAAATTTACATGAATTGCGTTTTTTGAGATAATTTCCATAAGCACTCTTATACAGGGGGGGGGCACTCGAAACGTGGACAAATAGCTTATTTCTAAACTTTTAAAGATATTCATTTACTTCCAATTTGGAAAAAAACCTTATATGATGTACCTAAATATTTATATTTTATGTTGTCTGAGATAATAAATAAACAGCCAAAAAATTTATGGAGAATAAAATTTATATCCCCAAAGGTTCTATTGGCCACATTTAGTAAAATACTCTTCACACTAATATATTAATCAAAGACTTTTACATTTGTATGCGAATAAAACTGACCAAGTTATGGCGCTTTTTATTGCATAATTTTAAAGAAATCAGCTGAAGTGTCAAGTAAGCTCTGCGCTTTGATTGAAGGATCTTCTTGGAGGCGGCATTTGAAATGGACTGAAGAGGTCGAGTTACTTATATTCAAATCTCCGTAAATCGGTCAGTTTTATTCGCAGAAAAGTGAACCATTTTGGAATGAAATGTTAGTATTTGAAATAGTTAACAAATTTGACTAATAGGACTGGTAAAGCGTATAAAAATTTGGTAATTGCAAATTTTATACAATTCCAAATTTGACATAGTTTTTCTAAATATGTAATTTTTCAGTTATGTATTTAATTGCTGATACAACATAAGATATAATTCGTTACGCCATTTAATGCACATTTCCATTTGGAAGTACTTATATGCCGAACTCTAGCGGTTTAGAAATAAGCTGCTGGGCCTCTATTAAAGTAGACAGCCTGTATAATACGAGTCAATCTGTCTATAAAATGTAAGCATCAGTTACATACAATAAAAAAAAATCATTGAATATATATATATATACGTAGGCCATGATTTTTCGTCAAGATTTGAAATCACAATGTGTTCTATATATTTTCCTACGAAGCATATTCTTAGATGTGTGATTTTTTGCATATTAATCTTTGGAAAAGAGCGCTTACTCCTACAAATTGTGGTAAGATGTTTCGTTTTCGTCGGACGGCAGCGGAGTATCTCTGCAAATAATTTTCATCTTTCGAACAATGTATGAACCACATTCTGTGTTAAAACCGAGACTTGAGAAGGAGTTACCTGAAAGGAGTTGGGGCTGGTGGACTCTTCCGCATTCTCCGAGGGTGCGTTGTCCTTGCAGCCCGTCTGGTAGGGAGGAGGCAGCAGGTGCTCCTCTTTCTCCTAAGCATGAATGGTTGTTTTAATGTTCAAGGGCAGAGGTTGGGGGTAAGCGAAATAAAAGTTGTAAATGGCGGAAACAAGAAAACACACGGGATTAAAAAAGTTAGAGAATTTTGTTTCACCAAGTGAAGACTTGATATTTAATAAGTATACCACTTGATTAATTGATTATTACGAAATGTAATTTTTAGTTATCTTTATGTTAATACGATATTATTATAATACGGCTTTCATTTGTTTTGGAGTGGAACTAATATTATTGTATAAATGGAATAAAAATGTGAAATCAAAAGTAAGTCCTGAAAATGTTATTAATTCGAGTCATTTGACTCTTAATCTAAAGCTAGAGATTAACGTTATTGATAAAAACTTCTTTGCATATACGGATGGTTGGGGTGGATATGACAGTAGAGGGTACACGAAAATAAAAAAGAGTAATCGAGGGGTACGCGAAGGAAAAAAGTTTGGGAACCTCTGTTCAACGGTAATAATATCTCTAGACATAATGGTTAACAAACTGTTTGGTGTTTTCAAATTCCAATAACCCTTCAATGCATACTGGATCAAATTTGATACATAATTTTTTTTTCATCTTAATAATGAAATGAAAATGTTTTTTCCACACGCTGTAGCAGATTAAAAACATCATAAGATACCGGATAACAATCATTCGTTCCACTTCCCATGGACAGGATATGATAAGTCTGTGGTAGTCAGTTATTCCCGATAAATAATTCCTGATACACCTATTGAAATATTTACGTAATTTTTTGCATTTAAAAGTAATCTTGCATCGTTGATTGTTTCATCAATTGCTTCTGCAAATTTTTACCATTTGATATTTCTTTTAACCCTCTGAGCGCCGCAAACGGTTTTTTACGTTAAGCAAATCTACGCCGACTTCCGCAGAACCGAGTTTTTCCTTCTCGGTCGGTTGGCTTGAAGATGGGAACAACCAGTTTTGTCCGGGTTTGAATTTTGCAATCGTAAGCGGCAAATACGTGTTTTCTCGCCTCTGCTTTCCCTCCATTGATGACTTGGTTGACAGTGACAGATTCGTGGTGATAAGCATTACAATAGACGGGCTCGCAGGTAGTAGGTAGGAACCTCGTTTGCGATAACAATTGAATTCCTTATCGTTAAAACGAATAGCAATAGCAAGGCAGGGAAGTTTTCATGCAACTTCTCGGAAACTTGTGGAAGAAAATCTTTCTCAGATTCTTATTATGGCGTAGAAACGCTTATAAGCGTTTCTTTTCATTAACAATTAAAAATTCTGGTGAAGAGATACCTCTGAATGAACCTCTAAATTGATTATCTTGCAATTGTAGCAAACATTCCGCATAACACCTTGAAAAGGTGTTTACACCTGAAACCGCATGAATAATTTGAAATAAGTAACAGATTTCTGTTATTTTTTTTATTTTGCAAATTTTGCAAAGAAAAGACCATGTAGATTAAAATGTAATAAGTTTTTCCTGGGTTTCTAGTCCTATTTTTGAGAAATTTATTGAAAAATGGTAGATTTCTTTTCTTTGGGAAAACTAAATTTATTCGCGTATAAATCCACGACAAAAGAAGACTAGAAATTATGCTGCAATTAGGTCTCTTTATTGGATATTAAAATATGTATTGTTGTGAAATATATAACCATAAATTGGCAGTTTCCCTATGAAATAATTCTTTAACATGTGGTTTGGGAAGGAAACCACCGCCCTTGAAAGGGTTAAAGAATTCATTGATTTGCAACAGATACTACATTAAAACTTTTTTCGGAAAAAGCGAAAATCCAAAACATGATTTTAGCCTTAATATAATTGAATTTTTTTCGTTATTAATAGAAAATAAAGAAAGACAAAGTATCTAATATTTTGAACAAAAATGTACATACATTCTTAGAAAATATTTTTTTCTCAGAAACTAATTCACATATTTAAAATCGGACAGTATCTCTCAGTATCTTCTGAGAATCATTTAAAAAGTTAGATGAGAAAATATTAGAAACTAAACCCGAAGAAACTTTAATAAAAAGATTTTTTTAATTTAAAGTTTCTAAACTTTTCATTTCTTAACATGACAACTATTTTAGAAATTTGTATTTCTATCCAGTTAATATGTAAATATTACAACAAAGCATTTTGGTCTAAATTATAGAAAAAACATTTTTGGTCCCATTCAAAACGCCAAAATAATTTTATAACTTAGTAATCTTTTTTGAAAACTAAAACATTGAGAATTTTAGTGAAAATCTAAAAAAATAATTCAGCATTTAAATTTTGCAATTGTATTTTGGCGGATAATAAAATGAAAAATCATGAAAAGAATCTATTCTAGATGAAAAGTGAAATAAGGATCAAACTTGAATTTTAAAATGTGAACTTTATTGGAAAGATTGATATTAAAGATATGTATCAAAACGTTTCCAGCTGAAAATAACAAAATTTATACAATTATAATATTAACTGTTAATTATTTTTTTCAAAATTTTATTATCTGTTTTTATGTAACGCAGATTTGATCATAACAATAAAATAATATTTAAACATTTTTTAATATTGTATTGATTGACAAAAAATTGCAATATCTCTTTTGCGTTTGTCAGTAGTTCCTAAAATTTTTGCAAACAGTATCTTAGGAAGGAAATAAAAAGTTGTTTGCAATGGAATTGGTTTCAAAGGAGAAAAAAGAAAAATACATGTGATACACCTCAAAAATCATTGTCCAAAGGTTTGTCTCTCTAAGGTATCTGTTTCAAAGGTTTTCCCGATATAACTTCCCATCTGGACAGCAAGTTGAAAAGAAGTAGAAATAATCCCTTTTTAACTGACACTATAACCAGTGGGCTTTGTTCAACAAAGATATCAAGGTAAACTCTACAAACAATGAAAGCTGCTTCACCACAGGTGAGGACAACAATAGGAGGGAGCGGGCAGCTTGAACAATATTATACGGACCAATTTATTCCTGACCCTTGTGTAGGCTTTCAACATTACATCGTACAATGAATGCAGTTACACCTTTTCACAGGAATGTTTTCACAAATGCTAGCGATTTTACTATCAATATACCACGATCGAATGTTTACCATATCGCCAGACGGGTGTGTAATCACAAAAAGACCATATCAGTACTAATGTTTTTTTCTTTTCAGGAAAATATATTAATAATTTATAATAATAATATAATTTATAATTATAATAATATATTTTATAATTATAATAATATAATTTATAATTATAATAATATAATTTATAATTATAATAATATAATTTATGATAATAAATACATAATTTATTTCTTTCTGTTATTTATTACACTGCAGAAAATGGTAAATTAAGGACTTAAAGAATACATGAAAATGATACATAACTAAAATATTTTTAAAAAGTTAATATTTCAACCACATTTAGAACTGTTCACAATTCAAATAATAAAAATAATTGCTTCATGAACTCATAAAATACAATTTGGAATGCGACTTGCTAGAATAAGGTAAAAACAATATGTTATTTTTTTTCATTTTCTTACATTCATTATAGCAAATTCGTTGATAATATAATCACAATTTAATTTTATGGCTTTTCATGGCTCATTTGGATTTGAGAGATATCATGGCTAAGAAATTTAATCATTCTTAGCAAATTCTAGAACTCGAGTAATTTTTTTATTATTTTCAATCATGAGGAAGATATTTCTGCAGATGTATTTATAATTGGTAAGGGTAATATAATTTTCGGAACAGTCATAAAATTTGGATACAATTTAAATAAATTATTTTTAAATAAATATTATATTACTAAGTCCCTGAATGGTAAAACTCGCTGACAAATTTCGATTTAATTCAATAAATCAATATCGAATTGCAAAGTTGCATTTAAGTCTTTGCAACATTTAAGAAGATCGTCTTCAGACAGTTTGTGAATATTAAAAAAATCCATATGCCACTTTGTCTCATGATAAATTTCGATCTTTTCTGAAAAGAAAAAAATGTCACGATTCATTATGACTAGAAAATAGATAATTGACAGGTGAAATAGACTGATCGGTTGCTTCAAAGAAAAATTGCTTTTTTTCCCATCCAATTCTTTAATTCTTAAATTCAGGTGTCGCCTTCAACTAATTACTCAACTATTTCCTTTGCAGTTGTTAAAAGTAGATAGTATGAATTCCGATTCACGATATTTTTCAAAATGATATTTCACGATATTTTTAGTCAACAGCATTTTCCTGTCAAGTCTTTTGCCGCTTCAACCTAAATCGTTTTTGTAAACAAGCCCTGATTATCAAATAGGTAAAGTAGGTAACTGCCGAGGGGCCCAATATCTTTGGAGGCTTCCAATGCCTTATGATAATTTTATGCATTATTTTCAAGGTAATTTAATTTAGTGTTTTCATTTAATTTACAAGAGCCGTATACTCGAACTTATTTAAATTGAAATCAAGTATTGTTTAAAGTTCAGAACATTATTCTTAATTTTTTTTCATGTTTTCAATTCCGCGAGAAGATGAGTGTGATCCAGTTTGTTTTACCGTTTTTCTGACTGCAAAATATCCCTAGAAATTTTATAATAGATTATTTAGACAGTGTGAAAAAGTTTTGTAATGTTTTCACCACTCAGTAAAAAAAATTACTTTAAATTTTAGTTTTTTCTTATGTCTGAGATATTGAAACCGCTCTCCTGATGGAGATCGGCAAATTAAATATATTTCTTTTTAATTTCAGTCTGTCTTAATATTTGCTTGTATGAAAAACAATGAAAAATATTTGGTTTTCAAAATGAGTAGGGAAGAAACTCAAACTCGTATTGCCTATAGGCCGTTTAGGACTGAAACCGGCCCTGCTTGTATATGTGCTTTCAGAGTCATCTACATCTTAAACTAACAGACAATTGTTCTTAATGACTCAAGCCTGGAGTGCAATCTAACAAAATTGTGAAAATCTTAGCTTTCTTAACAAAATTTATTGTTTCCTTTTTAACTAAATATAGAAGATAGCCACTTTATAAAATTATAGCCACTATTCATACTCAAACACATGTTAAACGTTATGTTTCGTTTTTATTTATTTTTTCATATTCTCTGTCAATAATGTTTCTCAGTTTGTAACAGTTTATGTGCAGCTTGTAAGATATTCTAATCTTTCATGACTTTAAAGACCTTGCCTTAGATTGGTAGATGTAAAACGTGTACAAATTGTATAATTATATTCAAATGTATTTATACTTGGATTTAAGAAACAGAAATCATTTTCATTTTCCGAAATCAGTCAGCGGCGCGGGGCCTTGTCGTGGCCCACGGGAATGAGCAAGTGCAAAAAACCCAATTATATTTTAAATAATTGAAATGCATAAACAAGTAATAAATTATTTTAAATCAATGTTGTTATGTGGCCATTTAACATTTCTGAGAAATACTCGACGAAAATTTTCCAGAAAGTGGTATGTTAAACATCGGCAACCCTCTGCCCTCTGTTGATGAGTCATTCCACCAGCCAGAAGGCCTTCTCTTTCCCGTGGGCCACGGCCTTGTGCGGTCTCAACGTTCACACTCTCCTCCGGCCGGCCATGGGAAGGGGGATCTGCTAGCGATAAGAAGCGGGGAAAATCTCCCCGCTGGGATAATTAGACCTTCCGCAGATAACAATGAAGGGGGGGGGGAAATCATGCGTTTCTTTTTCAACCCCCTCTTGTGTGATGGGGGATATTTCTTAAAGGAACCAATTGCCAAGCAGAGAGATATTTTTGAGAAGCTTCGCTCTGACCTATTAGTCGCTCAGAGGGTTAAAATACTTTTTTATTGTTTAATAAAACAGAAATAGTGATCTGATACATTCATTAAATTAAATTTATTAATAGCGCAATTATATTTTGATTTTTTTCTGTTGTTTTATGTGTACTTCAAATAAGAGAAACATTTTTATGTTGAAATTTAAATAATCGTGGATTGAAGAGTTCATGAAGATAAATATTCTACCTACTGGCGTTTTATTTCATGCAAATATTTCTACAATTATTGTAAAGTTGCCTTTGAAGAATAAACATGTCTTAGTTAAAAACACATCCCAATGGACGAAAACTTACTCAGAGCTTTGAGGCACTGAAATTCTCACACTAACCGGGCTCAGACAGTTAAGGAAAAGTGGACATAAGCGGTGAACAGTTAGACGCAACTTTAAACAGTATTTGTTTTCCTAAATTAAATTCCTGTAACGGAGTCTATTCACTTAAATGTTAATGTTTCTTATTAGTGTATGTGGATGATTTGATAATGTTTTGTAAACATATTGAAACTTTAAGTGAAAATGTTAAATTATTAAAAGGTAAATTTGACGCTAAAATTCTGGGTGATGTAAAATTTTTTTAGGTCTGAATTTTGAAAATATAGCTGGAAACCTATACTTGCATCACAAAACTTATGTAGTTAGAAACGACAATAGTATCAAAGGAATTCCAATAAATTATATAAATTTACCAAATAAACCAGGATTTTCTTTGCATTCTAAATTAAAGCCAAGTGATATTTCTAAAAATGATGTAATGAAGAAATTTGTTTATCGATCTTTAATAGAAAGTCTTTCTTTTATGGAAGACCGAAGCCGGCCGATATTATCTTTTCAGACAACTTGATGGATCAATTTTACAATACTTGTAACTACCAACATGGGTCATATACTGTCGATATATTTTTATTAAGTATTTAATACAAAGGATTACAAAATTAATCTAGCAGTTTTGGGGGAACTGAGTCTTAAATCTTATTCAGATGCAAGTGGGGTTTGTAAACGTTTCTAATAGATATTCTACAAGTGGGTTTATTATATATGTTGCTTTGGAAACCTTTCTTGTTCAAATCGCGTAAACAAATCAATGGAATCTGAATTCATTGCTATTACAGATTCTTCAAAGAAGCTACTTTGGCTTTCAAATATAGTAAATGAGCAGAAAATAGTGAATGATATTAAACCTGTTCAATATTATGATAATATGCCAGCTATTTATTTATGTCAAAAAAACTGTGAAAATAGTAACACCAAACATATAAATGTTAAGATGAAATTTATTCAAAGTATTGTAATTAAAAAGGAATTGGAATTCAAGTATGTAAACAATAAAACCAACTTAGCTATTTTTCTTACGAAACCGAAATCAAAATGCAATTTTTTGGAATGTTTAAGGACAAATTTTAGTACTTTATGGCCACGTAGGAATCCGTTTGACCGTTTGCTGGCAACAATTAAGTATTTTGAAGTATTCCTGGCTGTGAGAGTTATTACGTCCCAACAAATGTGTAGAATCTGTCCTTGGTTTTACTGTGGTACTCTCTAATGTACTGTGCTCTTCTATAGTGCTTTGTTTACTTTCCAGATAAGTAATGTAATTAGACAGCTTGTGTAGCTGTGATAAGATTTTATTTCTTAGTGGATAAGCTGTCGTACTTACCTTCTTTACTTATTTAATTATGTTTTTCAATAAAGAAAGCGTGGAAAGTTCGAACGTTTCCTATTTGTACGGCACCCAAAAATTATTATTTTAAAAATAAAGTCTGACATCTGTAAGTGCAATTAGCTGCAAATCGGCAATTTTACGTAAACATTTCTGACTTCAAATTTCCGTAAAATCTACCCGAGAACCAAATTCACTTCCTAAAGGTTGTTTGTTCACACTTCAAAAAGTGTGTATTTTATTACTCTCTCTTGGTCTTTACTTTTGGAATGCATATTGTTTTTAACATTTTAAATGGGCGTTATGATAAAAGAAAATCGTGCAGAAACTTTAAGACCAGTACATGTTCAGATTATTTGGTATCTGTATTGACAAGATAGAAAATATATTTTAATACCATTATTTAGCTTAAAAGAGAATGGAAAAACCAATAAAACTATTTTAAAGCCAATTATTACAAAAAATAACTTCACAGAAAACGCTATTTCTCTGGGTAAAATCTTTAAGACTATGAAATTAAAATAATATAATAATGCAGAAACAAATTTTCTATAATGTTTTAGACCCGCAATCCATTATAATGTCTTCAAATATCCAAATTTAATTTAATTTTTCGATTCTTTTCCAGTATTTCTTTGTACCATTTATATTCATTAGTGGACAACAGTTCTGCACCTGGGGATAGCTGCGTCCCATTTTCATAAACATATCCTGTCGGGTCACCCACTTGTTCTGAATAATAATGGAACATTCACTATTGTTAGTGTGAAACCGAATGATGTGAGAACGCCGTCACAAGACAGACATGTCAAGTCATGTACCGTAGCCTCCCTCTTAACCGGCTTAAATGGGACCGATGGTAAGCCGGTTAAGCGGTTAAACCAGAGAAGTGAAATAAATTAAAGTTCGGTTGTATTTGTTTTATAAATAAGTACACAAATAAAATATTGTGTAATTTTATTCAATGCATTAAAATATTATAAGTTCAACCAATCACCAGAATCGAATGGTAGGGGACACCTGTGCCCTTCTATTGTCAAGGTCAAAAAGTGCCTGTCAGTAACTGAGCCGCATTCCCCCCCCCCTTTCCAACTGTCATATTGACATTCCGGGACCACCCCATGTCTGAAATACGTGCGATACCGATACTAAATAACGAAACACGCGTTTTTATTTATTTTTAGCTATTTTTTACACTTTGAAGATAAAAAAGAATACGGCCGGTTGAACGAAGTCCGATTAAGAGGGGGTCTACTGTAATAATGCACTGTAAGTTGCTTCATGCTGTACTGTGATGCCGAGCATGTTTTGCTTCTAGTAGATGCGCGATAGAGTCCAAAATTGAATTGGCGCTGTCCATTTAATCCGTGAACACGACTTGATTCCATGATATATCCATTTGATTTTCATTTTTCTGCACAGCCTTTGCCAAAATGAGCGACAAATCAGTTTCTTGAAATATTATATGCTGAAACTGGAGAGAATGTGGAATATTTTAAGCAGACGTTTCCATAGAAACACTACTGGTTCAATACCGTTCTGCAACTTTCGATCCTCTTCAGAATGGAAAGTCTCCATATTAAAATATTACGTATGGACGATATTGAAGTTTTGATAGCCAAATAATATAATGATTTTTTGATAGATAAATTGATTTGATAATATATACGTATTACGAGAATTGAAGTTTTGATAGCCATCTGGTCGTTTTTGCGTTATTAGTATTAAATGTGATTTAACTTAATTTTGAGGTTAAGTGAACGCGAAATATGTTTCATCAACTTAAAATTTTAAGGTAAGTTTCAAAATTTCTGAGACACTGGATATCAGCAAAGAAACAGCAAAGGAAATGAGTACAGATATTGACCCAGCGAAGCGAGGTCTACGTATGGACTCAACCATTCTGCGATTTCTATTTCTGTAAATTTGTTTGTTAAGCCAAACGCGTTGTTGGATTTCCCTTCGAATTCGGCCTAAATGTTTCTTGAAGCAATAGAAAACGATAATTTATTTTTATTTTCAACGTAGGACTACGTTCCTCCTATTGGAGTCTCAGGAAGAATTTGATTCGCACGCCAAAACGTCACAGAAAACGTTGTATGGGAGATCCTTGATATCTCGGTAAATACGTAAGTTAAAAACATAACTAATGTCTTAATTTATAGATAAAGGGTAACAACTGAGGTTACAAAAAAATTTGAAAATCGGAAAAGGGTCATACGAGTAAAGTACTCCTACACCTTTAACATCAGCGGCTATTTGCAAAAGACAGTGTCCAGTCATTTTTTTAAAAATTCGTTCCGACATGGAGGCCGTTTTATTGATTTTGAAGTTTTGGCAAGTTTAGCGCCATTAAAAGGCTTGAATTATTTTGTTAAAGGCGAGGCGTGAAATTGTAATTTTGTAAATACTGATAAACGCAAACATTTATTTGTAATTTTATTAATACGATAAAAGAAGACATGTAATGGTAATTTTTTAACATCGATAAAACAGATATTTCACTGTCACTTTGGTAATACTGATGAAAGCAAAGAATTATATAAATACATTTTAGATTTTTATTATTGGGGGGAGGGAGTATGAGGTTTATTATTAAAAGAATTAGTATTAAAAGTTTAATTCAGAAATGAAGCACCAGTAGAACACTATATTTTAAGACAAAACTTGGTGAACATAAAAAAATCTACTAACCGAAAGGAAAAACCTTATTTATGTTTCCGAGACCGCATGATTTGAGGAAAATTCATGATTTCACTCATTGGTTTCGTCTTCTAACAATCACCCTTTGTAACAAACAAGTAATATAAAAAAAAATTTAAAGTCAAATCCTACTATGTATGAAATTATTAAATGTATTTGAACTTGAGTGGTAGTTTTCGAGATATAATAAAAACGTATTGCGCATGCGCAAAGATATAGCTAAAATATGGGGGTGTTTCAATGATCCCATGAGCCATCCATATACCCAAAAACCAAGTCTGTAAGGCTAATAGTTTTCGAGATATAATGAAAAACGTACTGCGCATGCGTCATACAAAATATGAAATTACAGACAAACGGACAGACAAGAAAGCGAATTAATATTGCATTGTCATCTAGTTATTGTACATCCAGTATTGAGCTATGTTTAAAGTTTCAAGTCTCCAGCTCATAGGGAAGTTAGTTTAAAATCGATTGCAAAATTTGAACAAGATATAGGGAGAGTGTGAACTAATAGTAGGAAATGAAAAATAAACAAACATATACTTGCCAGCTGGACATAAATGTCGTATTTTGTTCCTGGTATTATGGCGTGTAAGTCGCCGATTTCGATTGGAACATATGGTGAATGTATACCAAGCAACACTTGAGGCTCATATGCCGGAAAAAATGGTTCTATGTTCCGTTGGTCCAGAAAAATGTGGGAAAACAAACCTCTCCATTCGTCGTCGAAAGCTATCAAAAAAATAAAGAGTCAGATGCTGCAGCTGAATTAAATTATGGGCATAAATTCAATATCGTATTCCTTTCTTAATGGGATGTAAATCCACTTCAGTATTAGAAGGAAAATTTGGAGAACGGATGCCAATAAACACTTGTGTCTCATGTAGCGGATAAAATAATTCTATGTTGCTTTCTTGCAGAAAGTATCAGTCAACCCAATCTCCCTCTTTTACCCTGAATTCTTTCAAGAAAGTACACGCTTATATACTTACAGATGAATGAAATATATTTTAGAATATTAGTAAGAAAAGCAAGTTCATCGAGATGAAGACTGAATATTAAGTATTAATTTTCTCTCACTTGAGAGTCTTATCAATACAAAACGAGGATTTTTCTTCTCACAAAGAAAACAGATTTACGCGTTTTTTTTCATTGCACAGCATAATGAATTTTATCATTGATTTTTGACATAATATTGGAAGAAAAATATAAATTATGTGTGTGTATTCCTTACATTTTATAACTGATAAAGGCTATTTCAAATTTTTAATAATAAAAAAAATGGAGGAAACTGGCTTTAAACGTATTGTTAATTTGGGAATTTTTCAGATAATTCTTTCACACTCATATCTAATTAAAATGTTCCTACAATGGCAATTATTGGATTATTAGAAATTCACAGATTTAACTATATTTACAACATTTTAGTAAATATCCTTGAAGTAATTTTGGAAGAACGAGAAAAATCCTGGACAGATGCCGAAAATGTATTTTAGTTCAGCTTTGGAATCTATTTGCATTCTGATGGACTTTTGAGTAACAGGTGGCCTTTTCAATTAAATATACGATTCTATTGCTGTAACTGTCACACTTGCAATCATTAATTTTTTACAACTTATGGAGTTGGTTCAACTTAATTTATCTGGACTTTGTAATATTGGACGTCTAAATTCTTCAGAAGGAAATGATCAAATTTACTGAGTTTCGAGGATTTCTGCCTTGACCTGACCTTCCTTTATCCGCCTTGTAAATGTCTCTGATACCTGATCCTCAGTAAAAATATTTCATGTTCTTGTATTGAAAAAATCTTTTTGCGTCTTTTAAATGAATAACTGATCAGCAAGATATTCATTGGATCACGAAATGTTGCTAAGCTCAATCAGTCTCAAAATCAATAATTTTTACTGTAGCAGCACGGTAGCATCAGTTTTAAACTATTGGGTACAGCATCACATCTAATTAAACTAGTGTAAAATTTCAGCAACATCCATCGGAAGTTCATTCGTACGATCTTCTATTTAACCCTCCACATACAGCTCCCGCGATTTCCACGGGACACAAAATCCGTCTCCTAATACGGGTCACGAGAAAAGAGCTTGCGTAAGTTTATTTTCAATACGGTCATTATTTCACGTTTTGTTTTGCATCTAGATGGCGCTACAAGTATATTTCATTGTCACTGGGCGCATTCATGGGCTCGCATTTGTTGTGAAGAATATCATGTTGGATTATGTTTAGAGCCATGCTTCAAAGTTTATCACACTCAAAAAAAATTATATAATAAGCAAATACATTTAATATTATTGGCTGTATTTCTCAAGATTAATAGCATATATTAAAATCAGCAGTTATAAAATGGTTAACAAAATGCGTCTCGAAAACAGAACTATAAGGCAAAATTGTTTCTTTCTTCTTTTAACAATTTTATTACATCCATTATTTGTTTAAATGTAAAATCTATTTAGATATGTTCAAAACAAATTAGTTAGAATGCACATTTATTTAAATCAAAAATATCCCGTGCATTATTATATTTTTGTTCCATGCACGTTGAAATCGTGTGAGCCGTATTGCATGTATTTTAAAAATTCAGAAAAATCTAATAAAATACCTGCATTGTATTATTTTTTTTTATAATTATGTGAATAGCAATATACGTATATAGAGATTTAAAAAAAAGAAAATGCCCCATATTTCAAGACCGGAATGTATCAAAACCAACCCGTACGCCGAGGGCTAAAAAAATACTAGAAGAAATCGGCGTTTTACTCATTTTATAAAACTCACGAATGGGAAATGAGAAATTTAAAAGTTGTTTAAACGCATTTTCTGATTCAAGGATAATTTTAATGTTAATGTTTTCTGAAAAAAGGAACGCATTATCATTTTTATTGACCAAAAATTATTAGTAATTTATAAAAACACGTTCTGACGGTCGCGAAAGAATTAATTATCTTTTTTATCGACTGATTTTTTGTGCCTTGAATTTTTGTAATTTAAAACGGCACATCCGTTTTCTCCATTTTTTTCCATAAAAGAAAATAAGTCAATTCATTGATAGAGATACGAGACATTTGTATACTGAGGTTTCAGAATTTTTAATTAAATTTCGAAATTTCTTGGTCTTGAACGAAAAAGTGACATTCGCTTATTTGAAGATAGCGAAGATATTCATAAAACTTAATGCCAAATGTCAGACTAATATCTGAAATTCAGAAAAAAATAGCTGAGAATGTTAGCTAAACTCTTCTTAGGGCAACAGACGAACACATTTGAGGCATATTTGTTTCTTTCATGAATTCGCACAACATCTGTCTAATGCGAGAAGAATCCGGAAAAATCAAACGAAATGTTTTGAGAGCAACCAAAAAGGAAACTTACCAAAGAAATGTTGTTTGATAGACTTACTTAATTTCTTAGTTTTCAGTTTCGATCTGCTTCGATACAGATGCAGATTTTCCGAGTAACATTTTAAGACTGGAAAATAATTCTCAATGAATGTCCTCACTTTAGAAGAGTAACTGAAAGAAAGTAGAAGAAAGGAAATCACAAATCCTTAAGAATGATTATTTTGCTTAAACATGCCTTAATTATAAGTATTTCAAACATTCAGCAAACCCATAAGAATATGCAGAAATAATCAATTAAAATTTACATTCGCCCGTTAACGCTCTGTTACGTTAGAAAATATGCCCGTTATAATTTTTGGCTGAGAACATATATATTTAGATATCGAAACAAAAAGAGTGAGATATGAGGGTCATAAATAAACAACGAACCTAAAGCTGATGTGACACAGCGAAGCACGTAGTGGGTGAGGATCAAAGAAGAAAATACCGAAAATAAATGGGACTTCAGGTGAACCTCGTACTCGGTTGACTAAGTAAATGGAAAACATTTAGCAGCATTTGACGCCCAAATTAGCTATAACGCTTCCGGTGAGCGTGGGCAACATGCTGTAGTGTGAGCTGAGAGTGTGGAAACATGGAAGGAGGAGCGTTGAGGGAAATCTTTCATCTCATTAAGGCGAGTATTCAAATCAAAATGACCTAGAATTTTTTCTTGCGGTATCAGTCTCTTACATGAAGATGATCAACAGCAAGTCAATTCAAGTGGGATGTTCTGAAACACCCCAAAGAATAAGGTCATTACACCTTGAGATCTCGATGTTTTTGTTAAACTGAGAAGAGTTTTGTTTCTGTGAAGCAAGTGTTTCTTGAAACAAGAGTGCGTTTGTCAACTTTGCTTTTCTCTGCCATTAATATCTCAAAAATTGCAAAACGAATTTTTTTGCACAATAAATATTTAGTTATCCAGATCCTTTTTTCGACTGAACTGTCTGAATTACTGAACGTCCTATAAATCTATTTTATTGCTAATCACTCTAAAATTCTATTAGAAAATTTTATTGCATATTCTAATATGTGATGCAAAATATGAAATGAACCACGTTGGTCTCAAATTTAGCATTTTTTGTGATTGCAAATAAACAGAATTTCAAACCTAAAGAAACAAAATGTTTTAGAAATTACATTTTTTTATTTCTTTAAATATTATTACTGTCCTGAAACTTTTCACCTCAAGAATAAATTATTTCCAAAACCCCCTCTTTTATCGATCTTCTTAATTTCCCCTGATAGAGAAATTATTTTTCTAACAGAGAAAAATGGGTGAAATATTGTCATTTAATTTAACTTTGTTCGATTTCTGAGGAGTCTATATTAAATATCCATTTATTTTAAAATAATACTCATCATTTAAAAAAATTGAAGCGAAGAAGTTCCATACTCATATTCCTCGAACAGTCGAGCATCGTTGTAGCTATCATTCAATAAGTAAAGCTGCATGTAGAGACTGGCCGCGAGGTCTTTCTTAGGAATCTGTAAACATAATACATTAAAGTTATAATGGCACTCTGTGATATAGTTATTTTTGAAAAAAAAATAATGTTCACATTTTTTCAATTATTTCAGTTACCATACATAGAAGTTATGAAGAAATCTACTAGCAAGCATCCTGTGTTTGCAACCAGTGAAAACTAGACGTTAATTTTAGCGGGTAATAAGAGTGCTGCTCTTTAGAAAGTAAATTCATGCCATATGGACATTATTATATCATAGTAACTAACTGAAAAGCTGCAGGAAAGGAAATAAATAAAATCAGCCTGGTAATTCATTATCTGTATAATTTAATGTATGGTTTCCAAACTTGGCATATTTAGTTTAGTTTCATTATATTGATGCTCCGTTTGAAGCACCACGAGTTTCCCAAATTCCCAAAATTTCAAACACAAGAAACTATTAATTATAAGTTGACTCTTAAAGGGAAAGAAAGTTCAAAAAATGCACGTGGGGAACTATTTACCAACTTGAAGAGATTAAAATCAAAATTTTTGTTCATCAATTTTTCTTTAAAAGAAAATATATAGCCACCTTTATTTATTTGTTGATGCCTTCTTCGGAAAGATTTGATTTATGTTTAGACAGGTAAACTTCTTCTCCTCCTCCATCATTCATTACAAGTTTTCGTTTGAATTCCTCACCAAATTCAGTTTGAACTTATATTGAATGATGCTTTCCAATGTTATAATTTAAAAATGATCTGATGAATCCGCCACGTTCCTCCTCTAAATAATTTATGAAAATTGTAATACAGTGTTCTATACTTGAAAACGAGCACACTTATGAATTGTCTTAGATTGCAGCTTAATGTAAAGCATGGATTATTGTTATATCGTCCGATCACATCTGGAGATATAACGAAGGAATAATAACCTTCATAAAGGGGGCCAAATTTCTGCCAATAATTACTAATCAACCATTTTATCGAAATGTCTCATTTTTATACGTATTTGATCTAATAATTCTGTTTATCTACGCATACCACTTGGTCTGTAAATATTTAAAACTTTAATTTGCGTGCTAGTTATAGTGGCTACAACTAAACACTTAGTAGAAATGGTAATTTTGTTTGTTTATAGATTACTTTTATTGTTGCTTATCGGCCTAGTAACACATTAGTACAACTATTTCGGATTACATGTGTTAAGTGAATTTCTTATATGAATATAAACAATAGAGTCTTCTCCAGATTTTTGAAAGTATTCTTCATTCCAAACCAGTTCACAGTATTCCATGCTTAATTGTTAACGTAGGGCCACAAAGAAAGAAAATTGAAATAATTCATATTTTCTCCATTTATGAACTTGCATAAGGAATCGATTTTCAAAATAATATTAATATACTCAAAAAGTATTCTTCATAATTCATTGAAAGAAGCAAAGACAAATTACCTTAGTTGATATATTTTAACATAAAATATGTTTCATCCCTGTTTTTTTAATCATGTGGCTCTCTCTTCAGGTTCACAGTTTCGCTGCCAAAAAGTAACAGTAATAATGACTTGACTTAAGTCCAATCTTGATGTTTTTGACTCAATATAAATATGAAAACGAACGAGGTAAAATGTGTCATTTTTATTTTTATCATCAATTGGGACTTGGCAGCAAACCTGAAAATAAATATTATTGAGGCTACTTTTATGCCTTAGAGCTACTGCGAACTGCATTGATAAAACATTTAGACAGTGTTGTTGTAAATATAAAATTAAAACTTTGTTGTAAGCATCCATTGATATTTGAATTGAAAATAATTATTACGATTTTAAATATGCTTTTGAAAATTTTAATCTTCTTCTGATTCAATTTAAAATTCATGCTTTTTTTATACCAACTAATATTAATATGTTGATAATAAGAAATCATTTAGTGAATCAACCATATATCTAAACAGAAATAGCTTTTACAAGCATCGAAAAACTCAAGTAAAAATAAATCTGAGAAGAAAGTGTCTACCTTTGAATTCGTGGTACCATTTCTGCAGTCATATGTGTGTTTCCTACAAAATTCTTCCATATTTCTTGGCTTTTCGCACTGATCAGGTTCGTAGGAACAGAATTCCTTGAACGAAATACTGAAAAAGAATCGAAGTAAAATGAGTTTGAAAAGAATGCCAGACTTTTGAAATTTTAAAGCTAACAGTGACAGAATTTATTTCCGATTTTTAATTCAACGGAATAATTTAGGAAATGAATGTTCAAGTTTTGTTTTAATTTAAAAAATATATAAACTCTAAACGAAATAAATTTTGAATCATATACTGTTTGCTAGACAGAACGTTTCTTGCACTCTCCACTATTTGTGCCGATTAGATTCAGAATTAGGGCACGAACAGACGCCTCGTTTTCGGCGAAAGCTGTGGCTGTGAGGCGACACATGACCCCGTGTTCTTTAATGGCGCTGTTCACACTGGCGCGGCAAAGTTCTGTAACCGGATCTCGTCGCGCGCGTATCACCCTTTCCCAATGAAGCAGCTCCGCAAATCGTCGCATGGTCCCATAGTAACGAGTGACAGTGCTCACACTTGTTTTCCTACGAAAGCGTTTTCGCTCTATCCGGATGGCAGCTCCAAGCACCGATTCTGTTCCTTAAAGTTAAATAAAAACTTATAAGATTTTAGATGATTTAAAACATTTTTTTGTTTCTTTTACGATCAATTGTATTTTGTTATGCTGATATTATGATTTTTTACAAATAATGAAAGCGAATGTGTCTGTATTTGAACAGGATGAAAATGTAATATCAAGTTAATTTTTTTCACCTTTTCGAGATAACTTTCGGAAATATTATTGAATTGTAATTTTAATGTAATATTTTATTTAGAAGGATAAATATAATTCATTTTATTTGATAATAAAAGCTTAATTAAACTGTTTTGTTATAAAGACATAGTCATATTTTATTTTCTTATAAATATCTTTAACAGGCATATTGTGAATAAATGCTTTTGCTAAAATTTGTATCTACGATAATATGAGGGGACGGGTTTTTTTTCTAGGAAATAGTCTTTTCATCGGCACACGTTTTATATTCAGATTTTCACTGATACATTAATTAAACTGGTCGCTGATTCATTAAATGCATCAAGTTTCCATCAACATTTAATTTTTTTTGCTTTCTCGTATAGGAAATATACAAAGAGAAAATATTGAAATCGTCAAAAAATTCGAACTCGAGATTTTGACGAATCTCCACGTTTTACACCTCATTGAGTCCGAAAAACACAATATTGGAATTGTGTCCGTCTACGTATCTGTCTGTGTGAACACGATAACTCTAAAACTATTAGAGCTACGGGGATGAAATATGGTATGTGATCTTGACACATAATTTGTAGGTTTTTATCAAATTTTGGACAAAATCTGTCTACGGGAAGTCCGTCTGTCCGCGTTTATGTGAACACTTTAACTCAAAAACTTGAATAGCTAGATGGATAAAATTTGGTACACAGTTTTATCATCAGGAATGTAGGTCCGAATCAAATTTTTGATATTAAGGAAGTTGCTAAATTTTAATTTGCTTTTCCTAATTTAAAGTCCATTTCATAAAAAAGTTAATTACGCCGTTCTGAAAATGAATAAATAAGCTATAAAAAATTCAGTTACTTGTTTTTCGTTAAAATTATTTCTCCACCACAGTGCAGTAAACAACGTCCAGATGGTCCAAATTCGGCAACTCCATCCTAATCATTTCAATGATGTGAATTTCAAAGTTGTGCAATTTTTTCCTTAATTTTAACAAATTTCAGAATATATTTATATTTATACTTTTCAAAAAAAGCAGATAATATATATTTTTTAATGAACCGGTTGAAAATTATTAATGTTTTAGGTCAGTTGAACAATATTTAGCTTATAACTTTTAGGTATAACCTTTTCAGTTCTTCATGTTCAAATTTTATTATTTTTTTAATTTACTTGAAAAATTTGGCTTCAGAATCATAAATAAAAATATATTGAAAAATAATTTTTCTCATCCCTAGCCTTTTGTAAAATATGAAATTGCTTACTTTTTAAAGCGATTTTTTTTCTACAAAATAACACATGCAATGATGTTTATGAATTGTTATATTGTTTAAAAATAACTAAAAATGGAATTTTTATCAAAATAAAATTATTTTAAATTCATTTACATGCCTACTCTTTATCAGGATAAGCAGAATATCCATAGGGTATTCTTCAATTTGTGAGAACATTATATGAAACACTGGAAAAAAAATTATATACTAATGTATGTTATCCTGAATTCAATTGAGAATTTTCTGAAACAGTTCCATACAATATAAGTTGTGAAATTTTTATTCATTATATGCAAAAAAATTTTTTCTTCAATGGGAGCTCTTCACAAATAAATTCTTCATTCAAATAAATCACCATTTATGAGCCACGTATATCACTCACTCAGAAAGATTAACGCCGAATGTGGCCACGAAAGCCGAATATGCAGCGCCACTCTGCAGCGACGATTCGCCAAACGCCCCGTGTGACCACCACCGACACGTTTTCAGCTCTCAGCCGAATTCGCCGTAGCCGACTCGTGTGTTCGTAGCCTTAAATCGAATGCCATCCGAACATTTCCTGAATTATTTTCCCCCAGAAGTGCAATATAGTTTCAGCTATGTTCTGCAGGGCATGCCGCGTCTAATTGACATTTGTACTCGATTTTAAGAATGTGGTCCAATTAAATATAAAAATCAATTTGTTTCAGTTTTGAGGATGTATCACTGAAAGCGAATGTTTTAGATTTTATTGTCTGAGAGCACATTTTGCTTTTTCCCTTTTTTGTGTAAATAAGAATGAATGAAACTCCTACAAAGTTCTAATTTTATTTTTATAAAAAAATAGCAATTCGTTCAATTTAATATATTGTGCGTCTAATGTTGGTTTGGAGAAGTTTTCTTAAGAGACACTGATAATGTAGAATTTTGTTTGCGAAGAAAGACTGCATGTTGAAGAAAAAAGAAATCTACACCCAACACTAAAAGATTTGTTCTCTAAAATAGTTTAAAAAGTACACAAAATGCAGCCAGGACTTGTCTGAGAGGCTTATTGCTAACTAGAGGCCTTTTGGGGCCACCTGGTACGACCGGAGTATTAGACGTGTTTTATTTCAATTTAATCTATTATGCATAACTTGATATTAATGGATGCCTGAGCAAAGTATTTCTGAACTTCAGAATGTGATCGAGGTTTAAGCCGTGTTTTTTACCTGTTCCGCTTCTTATGTACATAAACTGCCTAATGGAATCAAATAACATGACGTCATTTTGGCATGCAAACGTAACTGTCCGCGTCATCTAACGTGTAATTACACGTTGTCGAACGAAGTAACTTCAATTTCTTATATCTTATATAAAATGCGCTTATTTAATTTCCTCAATTTTTTTACAGAACTTATTGACAAAGCTCTTAAGATATTAAATAATGCATCCGATATGCTCAAAGATTATACTGGCTATTCTTAAATTTTTCGTTGGCTAGCTTCGAATCACTTAACAGGCTCTTCAACATCTGTTAGATTGCAATTTATCAATGACATTTTTTTCGGCTTTACCAGTGCTTTTAAAATAATTAATATTTTCGACACTAAAGTTTCTTTCATTTCTTGCGGCATCTCTTAATTTTTCAACGGATTTTTTTCAACATTTTGTTAAATTTCTCAATAAATTAATCCCTATTTGTAGTGATTGACCGAATCGTTAATTGCTTTAACTTGTTTAATGGTTCTGTGTTTAATCATTTTAAGTACTTTTTCTTGCACAGGACTATATGCTCGCCATTTAAACGTCGGAAGCTTTTTGGTGAACTCAGGCCCCGGCGTCCCCTGACTGGGAGAATCTCTTTGTGTGAGCACTCTGTTGGTTGTCTGAGATTGGAACAAGACATGGTGCGTCTGAGGGGTCTGGGATGTCGGTATTATTATATTCAAATCTCGTCCGATGACTCGAGAAGAGTGATGTTATAACAACAGCTATAGAAGCAATACGATGGAATTTTGATTCACTTACTCCGACAATGATGAAGGTGTATTCGATGGATGTTTTGAGCAACAATCAACAGTAAGTAGTACAAGACAAAAATTTCACAATGAGGATGAATCCGAGCGAATCATGATTGTGTCGAATTTTTTGAACTTCTGGCATATTGCTTTACAACGCTAAAACTTTAATAACTGAATCCAGTAACGGTTGTGGAGATTCATCGATTGCATCGACATACTGATTTATAGTTTCAATCCTTTTCCATCAGGCAAGTGATGTGAATTGTAGGCTAGCTAGCTAAACCTAATCATTAGAGCTCACGGGGGTTATTTTTTAAATTATATAATGTTATTGTGATTTGTTTTTTTTATTCTAAAAAATTAAAAGAGAATTGTTTAAAAAGTTTCTTTTAACTTTTTGTAGCACTTGTATTTCGTTTTCAGTAAGACTGCAGCAATTTTAACTGTTAAATAATATGTGTGTAAATTCATTTTATTAGAAGTTCTCTGTCGACATGTGCATCGACAAAATCTTGTTTTTTATGTTCTATTGTATTATTTCAATAATCTGGAATAGCTAATCGTTGAAGTTGGCAATATATATTTTTATATTATAAATAAAAGCTTAGTTAATTGAGAACTAAAATCTCTTGTCCTTTTCTTATAGTGCAAAAATGGTATGTATTCCCTTTTTAGGATTTTTTTCCACTATGGCCAAATGTTCTCAATAGTGTTTAAAGGGCGGGCATCGATAAGGGTATAGAAATATTTAACTTATTCTACATAATTTGATTCTTTTGACTCTTTTTCATGTCATCCCTAACTTATAACTTTCTAATATAGTGCAAGTATGATGCTCAGTATCATTTTAATGTGGGAAGCAATCGTTCATTTTAATATAGAAATAAGTAAAAATTAAGTTGTCGAGTTCGACAACGTTTATTTAGATGAATTGCGCGCTTACGTTTGCATGCAACTATGACGTCATGCGACTTGAATCCATTAGGGAATTTCGAGCATACGAGAACGAGAACAAATTCCACGACTTAATTATCTATCGCAGTTTGATGTTTAAAAATGCTTTGCTCAAAGATCCATCAGCATCAAGTTATGCATACGAGACTTAAATTCAATTAGATGCAACCAATATTCCCGCCGAAACAAATGGTCTCCAAAGTCGTCAGGTACTGAATAGAGTTTTTCCCATGCCTTCATTTCATGCATTTTTTGAAGTTTTTGAGTAATTGTTGCTTAATATTCTTTATTTAGGTTTAATTCCATTTTAAATTATGTGAAATGGTATGAATATCTCACATGAATTTTAACATTGATTATTTTTGTTATGGAGTATTTTCATATGCAAATTTTAATTACACGACATGACTGGTGCTGTGAGGTGGCATTATTGTAATGTTCAACGAAACCAAAGTTTCGAGAAAAATAGGATTCGAACATTCCGAATTTTTTGGCGCATAACAGCTTTCAACCAATGTCCTAATTTATCACAGAGATTACATCATTAATCCACTTGATCGCCTCGAAATTATTTCGACTTGAATCCATATTTAACAAAAATTCGGTAAACGTTTTCTTTACAATATTAATTATTCTGTAAACGACAGCTTTCTAATCAGTTGTCAAAGGAGTGCGGTTTAACAGTAAAGAAGCACAAAACATGTGTACAATGTTAATATATTTAATGATGCAACGTCTGTCTGCAATATATGTACAAAAATATCAGACAACAAAATGTTTAAACATTTTGCTCACATACATTTACAAAAAAATTCTTTGATTAGATATAAATTGAAAGCTTCACAATGAAGTTAAATAAAAGATTTGTGAGCAAATCGTGGTTATTTATCTAACGTTTTCAATGTTCTAGAAGGATTAAGTTATCGTAAGACATATTGGGTTCACAAAGAATGCATGGTCGGAAACACATCTTCAAAAGATGAACTGCTGAAAGACTAGAATCTTTCCGAAATGTAGGCGAAATGAGTCGAACGGCAGCTGAAGAATCAATTAGGTTTTTCAGGGAAAACCCTAAGCGATTCTTTTGATGAAATCAATGGCAAGCGTGACAGACGTTAAAACTTCAGATTTTTTGCACTTTCTAGAAACACAAAGCATTTTTATGACTAATGGCAGAATTAAGAATTATCTGTGGTGGTAAGTTTTCATTTATCGCATGAGCGCCATCGCCCGAATATTGCATTTTTGATCCAGACTTGTTTGTAATTCTATTTTGACTTAATGCAATCTAAACTTTCCAGAAGCTTATACACGATTAGATGATTGAACTTATATAAACTGAGAAATTCTCACGTGGTTCTGAAGCAGAGGGTGATTGCAGGGAGCTTGAACTCTTTTGCCACAGTAACATCCGTAACGATAGTGGTGGGGTACTTGTAATAAATATTGAAGAATTCCACCGACTGGATTATCAGGAAAATTAGGCAGATAAGGAAAACAAAACTCTTGAAAGTTTTCCAAACAACCGTTTTTCCTATTGCACGTTTTCTACTGGTTTTCTCAAGAGCGGATTCTTCTTTCGCAATGGAACCTTTTCTAGATTCAGTAACTGTTTCTTCAGTGTTTGATATTACGATGCTTCCACCAACCTAAAAAAATATTCAAAGTAAGTACAGACACATATATCTCTCCTCAAACTTTGGCATTTAATAAAAAACACTTTTCTTGAAATCTGGAATCGATGTTATGAAACAGTTTTATTTTTATTATTTTCAAGCCTTCACTTTTCATATCGCTTAGGGCCTTTAATAAGACAAAATTTTCAGTCGTCAAGAAAACTGAAATGAAAAAGATTCCAAATTTAAGGAAAAAAATGAATTCTTTTCAGATGGTTACATATTTTTTGAATACTGATAGCAAGATTTATTTTAATTCTAGCTGCTTGGTCCGGAGGTTGCACGGGCTATCTCGAATAATGCGTCATTCTCTGGCGGAGAGAAGAAATGAAATCACTTGCAACATGTCAAATATTCTCTCCTAAATAAGTAAGGAGAAAGAACGGATCAAACATTCCGTCTGAGAAAACGCGTCGACATCGAGTTATTTAAAAAAAATCTTTAAAAATACAAAAAATCGTTATTTAGGAAATAAAAAATATTCTTTGTCCAGGCGAAATGAATTGTATATCCGATTCCGGAATTCTATTTTTGTCTGCCTTTAGTACGGAGGGAAGGAAATAACTCGGCGTTGCTCGGGATTCACATTTTTCATATGCCCACCTCCAGTTTATTTTTCTACAAATAAAGTCTTTTGAGGTGAAAACGTCTTTCCGCTCGTTACAGTGACAGTCGGTCGAACTTTCTTGTGTGACAAAATACCTTCAGATTTGAATCGCTAATAACTACGAGACTAATAATGCGTTGACCCCACAACGGATTAGATCATATCTTTAAGAGTTTGTTGCATAGTATTTGTTTTGCCTCTGACGATATCGTACCAGTGTAGGCGTATGCGCGTGATTGTTATGAATTAGCTTTATGTAAGTATATAAATAAGTGTATCGTGGAAACGCGTTTATCTAGAAGGTTGATTCCTGTGTCATGTTAACCCTTTATAGTTCTCTGGTATAAATAGTTACCACCTACGAAAGATTTTTTCTCATGTCTCGAAACATTATTGTTAAATGATAAATAGTTTAATTGGATGCTTAACATTCCATTGAGCTAAAATAATAACCTAGATAAACATTAATTTTATAGTTTAATCGTAATTAAATTCAAAAGTGGTAAGTATGCTTACCAATGCCCGTTCACGGCTTGAGTGTTTTCATAAGGAAATCAAGTTACAGCATATGTCATTAAATTTCAACTCACGGAAATTTTTCAGAAGTAAAACGAAGTCGTATTTTGCTCTTTATATCTAACACATTCTTATATTTAAATATCAGCATTTGTTACTGAATTTATTTAATTTAAATTCAACTTTCATTTTTAAAATTCAACAAAAACTGTTGATGCAGGAGGAGTTTCTATAAATTCGATATCTTCCTGTTAATGATCTTATGCATATTTTGATTTAAATTTTGGTGTGTTCATTATTTAAATTCCCTAGTTTATGAATTTTTAGTTTCTTTAACAGCACAAAATGTGGTTAAGATATTATTAGTAAAATTGTGTTAGGTTGCAACAGTTTTATTTTTATGCAATGTAGCGCTCCTCCTAGCTGTCCCATCAGATACAAAATGAACTTCAAAATTTAATTTAATTAATTATTTAATTTCAATTCGAATAAATTACATGGGTTTTTACTGACAAATTTACAGAAAGATGTTTTAAATTACCTAAATTAAGTGGTAAATATACTTACCAGTGAACATTCTAAGATATTTTTACCCTTAATGCTCAGTGGTAAGTATGCTTACCACTTTCAGTTTCTCCTGAATGATCTCTGGTAAGTATATTTACCACCCCCTATTTCATAAATTATTTGTTAAATCAGCAAAAGTGTGATGTTTTTGTATTTACAACATCAGTTTAACATAATATAACCCCCCAAAAAATTATTTCGAGATGCCCCGGAGTTATGTCCTATAAAGGGTTAAAGAGATTGAGGAGTATTACTAGGTCAAAAAGTGAGAAAAAAATATTTATAAGAATATAAGTAAAAATGGGTATTAAATTGAATTTTATAAACTCCGCATGTTTTTTTTATTATAACATGCACATTCTTTCAAATTGTACGAAACTTAAAAAATACTTGACAATACGTAAAAGAAGTATAGTATTAAAATTTTAAATCAAAAATGTTAATATCACGGGAAATATGAACATTTGTAGTAAATAATGTTTTACTGCGCATACGCGAAATGTAGTTCTATACTGTCAACAAATGGCACCATCAATAGCTACTCTAAATAAAACATAGTAAAGGCGCAGTTCGGTTTCGCGCCGTAGAGATTTCGTGTAGACGTTGGGGTAAAATCATAATCAAGTGTTTCGAATTAATATGTAATTTAATTTTCAATGTCTTTAATACAATATTTACACAGAGTAGCATAATGGTTACACAATAGATAAATCACAAGCTACCACAGACCCTTGCTACATGCGATAAACTTGTGAATTATCTTTTCTGTAACGATTATACCACTCTGTGTAAATATTGTATTAACGATATTGATAATTAAATTACATATTAATACGAAAAACTTGTTTTATGACATTATCTCGACGATTTCACGAAACATATACGCCGCTCACCCGAACTGTGTCTTTCTTATATTTTTTTCCTAGAAATATCTGCTTTGAATCCTATATTTATGAATTAGAACTTTCAAATCAAGTTTCTTTATTACCCTAAAACAGAATGGTTTGAATGAAAACACGAGAGGTTTGGAAAAAGAAATTTTATTTTAAACTTTGAAACAATTAACCGTATAATAATTAATACAACTTTAAAATGAACAATTATACTTTCAAAGTTTAGAAACTAAAACATGGTATTAAAACCGACTCTGATTCCAGCATTATTTTTAACTGTCACTGACTCCTACAAATAAAAACGACTCCTCGACTCTCCATCCCGATAAAATTAAACAAATATAAATACTATTTATTCGAACTGAAGTATAAACGCACGAAGCGAGATACACTGCTTACATGAATTCTCAAAGCAAAACCTCACGGAAAACAACAATTTTAGTAAACAGCCTACTTGAGCGATTTAAATTTCTCTTTTTCTTTGCATCAATTACCAAAACCCGCACGCAACGCCATCCACATTGCATTGTTGCAATGGGTTGCACCAATCCCTGGTGGAGAGAAGTGAGGTCACGTGACACATGCCTAACACTCTGTACTAAATAAATAAGGATAAAAGAGGGGTTCAAACATTCCACCCAGGAAAACGCTTCGAAATCGACTTATTTTTAAAAAATGAAAAGAAATTGTTTTATGAAAAAGAAATTATACCAAGTCCTGGTGAAATGAATGGTATATCTCAGGGGTTCATAACCTTTATTCTCTCGCGTGCTCCTTGATTGAATTTTATATTTTCGTGGAACCCCCTACTGACGTATCCTCCCACCCACTACCAACCGTTCTTCTATGCAAAGAAGTCTTTATCAATAATGTTAAGGGCTTCGGTTAGCTTAAGAGTCAAATTATTCGAATTAATAATGTTTGTAACATTTCCTTTACTTAATTTTCTTTTTATTGCATTTTTACAATAGCATTTGTTACAATAGTAGATCAATGACAAAAGAAATGAAATCAGAATTGTAATAATTTCGCATTAACTTATAAGTATGGCTAAAAATCACACTCCGTATTAATCAACTATTCAAGTGGTCTACTTATTAAATGTCAAGTATTCATTTGGAGAACAAAATTCTCTAACTTTTCAAATCCCTTATTTCTTTCCCAACTTTTATTCCCCGTACCCATAAATGGTTCTTTGTGTAACCCAAGGGGTACGCGTACCACATGTTGGAATTGTTTCGTCTGACTTTTGTACGGAAGAAAGGAAATAACCCGTCAAAAATCGAAATCGCTGCGTGGACCGTCCTTGCACGAGCTATCTTAAATAATGCGTCCTTCTGTGGCAGACAGAAGTGAGGTCACGTATATATGTCCAACATTCTCTCCTAAATAAATAGGAAGAAAAGAGCACTTCAAACATCTCGTCCGTGAAAACGAGTTGAAATCGACTTATTTTTAAAAAAACGCAAAAAATCCTTATTTTGTTTTTTTTGAATACCGTTTCCTGGCGAAATGAATGGTCTATCATATTCCGAGATTATTTTTTTTCTGACTTTAGTTTCGGAGGCAAGGAAGTATGACGGCGTTTTTCGGTATCGATATATTTCTATATGCCCGCCTCCAGTTTATTTTTCCACAAATATATTGTCTTTTCTTCCTAGATTTATCTTCTTTGAATACTATATTTTTGCTGACTTTTCGACTCTCCATCCCTCTTCTGATATAATTGAAGAAATAGAGCTAAAATGTATTTTATCTGAAGTATATACGCATGAAAGCAAGGCACTTCATGCAAGAAATCTTAAAGTAAACAACAGAGCGAATAAATGTCTCCTGTTTCTTTGTATCAATTACCGAATCCCGCACACAAAGTCATCCATATCGCATTGTTGCAGCTTTCTACAATGAAAGAGAAACGCGCAATTTGATATTTGTTTAAACAATGAAAAGAATTTGAATTGCGATGCAACATTGAAAAGAATTAATTGTTGTAAATTAATTTTTAATTCATTTCATTTTAACTAATTGTAATTTCAGAATTTAAATGGTAAAAATTGATTTCAACGGTTCGTGAAAAGATAGCCTCACTTTTACACATACATACATAAGAATTTTAATATTGTAGATTTTATAATCTTTTCATGAGTTTGGAGATTGGTAAAGTTATGACACATTGATATATGTTACGGAGATTGATCTTTTTCCACTGCTCATTTGAATAGATATTTAAAACGGAAAAAGTATTTCTAAGGGGCACAGATTTTAGGAAGTACTGTGAATTTTAAAGAGAGAATAAGAAAAATGATTGTTAAATATCATTGTATAAAAATGTATGAGAATTCTGTAAATAACATATCAATATTATAAAACTGAATAATTAGAACAAATATTGACCGTCTTGATAGCCAGAACGCTTCATAAATGAACATGGCGCATGCTTCTCTCAAGCATATTTGATTTGTTCAGTTAGAATTATCAGTAGATTAGCCCATGAACACACAAATAAATTTAAGCCTAGGTTTCAATAAATTTATTTTAAATTATGTTTAAAACTCTAAGATTACTTTAACTGTGAAATAAAATTTAATTAGAAGAAAAAATAATAAGTATTATTATTTTTTTAGAGAAAGAAAGCGAAAAAATATTTAAAACAAAATTTTTACATAAATATTGACGATTTTTAAAATATAGTAAAATTGAATCAAAAGAAAAATTTAAAAAATTCAAAATAACGATATTTTGACATCAAAATCCGGCTAACTGGTGTTATATTCCTGATTCAAACTGATTACGAGTTTGACAATAACTATTGACTTGCTAGACAAGCAAAAGAGAAACAATGGAATGCATTCGGTCCAGCCACGAAAGTGAAATGCAGCTTTCCCATAAATAGGACGCTGGGCGTTAGAATCAGCATACTCAATTAGTTCAGTTAGGAGGACTAGTGTGAATAATCGTAATTTCTTCTGTTAATATGAGTAATTCGGAATTATCTTGATTGTAAGTGAGCTTTCACTTTTAAAGTGTCTAACACGTTATTTCATCCTTTTTCTTTCCACACAATTTACACTAGTATTATATTAGAATATACAGGGTGTCTCAAAAAATGTAACAAGCACATATTTCCTTAAATTTTGCACATAGATATATACTTCTCATTACAAAGTTTCTTCAAATATGGTAGAGATTTGTATGAAAACACTTTTGGGCTTCTAGGGAGGTTATTGATAAAATGTTTACAAAATTAAATTTTTATACGGCCCCCATAGAGTAAAAGTGTTCATGATTAAAATGCTCCTCTTACTATCATCCATTTATAAACTAAGTTTCACGATTCTATCTGCGAAATGTGCAGAGAAATAGTTATTTCTAAATTTTAAGGGGCTTCTCACAAATTGAAATGGAGAAATTGCGGAAATAAATTTATTTAACACAGAGAAACGAAAATGGTGAATACATAGGATGGAGAGTGTACTCGAAATATTTTTGTAAAGCACCAAAATTCTTTCATTACGCACAACTCAGTTAGAGGAAAAGCGAAGGTCTTCGCTCTTTCAAATTAACTATTTAATCCCCAGGCGTCTTTTTCCTCTAGTCCCTTTAAAACCGGGGCTTTCTGGGACGATACGACTTGAATTGGACTCTTCCAACCTGAGTGGTCATTTACCACCCCACCCCACCCCTGATATAACCTTCCCTTAAAGAGCACGGATTACTGGACCCCTTACCCCTCCTATCTCCTGAACGATTTCAGATCCTTACCTCTCCTCAGAAGAAGCGAAACACCTCAGACCCACTTTCGTCGGTGTTAAGGGGAAATTTCTAGGCTGTTCCGGACCGCCTCGCTTGTTGCGAGAGGGTTAACCAGTACTGGATATTATATTGTTCCTGTTTAGCCCTCGGCCAACTAATGCTCTTTTCTTTTTCTTTCCGCATCAGTCTCACCTAAGTCTTGCCTTCGCGACCTTGATTTGTTTTTCTTCGATTTCTCTTTTAGGTCTCGGATTCACTTTCATGGTGTCTGAGAAGGAACTTGGCTGGTTATTACGTATTTGTATTCTTTTGTTAGAAGACATCACCTAAACTAATACGACGATAGTTTTATAAAAGACAAAATAATTACAACCACAAATTTCGGATACTTAAAGGTAATGATATTTTAGAAAAAATATTTCAATTGTATTGCTTCATTTTCGAGATTGGAACGGTACACAAATACAAATACTCGGATGCACAAATACAAATTAAAGTTCAAAAATAAATACATGAAACACAATAAAAACCTTTTCCCCAATAAAGGAATCACGAAAAACAATTTCACTATCAAAGAGATATTCTAAATCTAAAGTAATTAATCGGAATCAGCAATTAAGGAATAACCTACACTAACCCGGCGAATATGTCATTGCAGCATTAAATCCGTGAAGTGAAGAATATTAACAAATGAAAATACAAAACTCTATTTTAAAGGAAGATATCAAACTAATAAATAAGCAAAGTGCTGAAGTCCACAATGCGTCAGCAGCAATGAAATCCCGTAAGAGCGTAAAAATTTAAAAATATTATATATAATTATGCTGAAAAATGGAAGTTTTTGCAGAAAACACCGAAAAAGCCCAGTAGCACAAAAATATTATGTAAAATTTGCACAATGTGCAACAATATTATGAACATCAAGAAACACTGAATACCGTAACAAAGTATTGTATAATAAGTAACTATATTTCCGAGATACTATATTTTCATAAAAAATATAAAAACAATGTCTTTTAAAAAATATTCATTCAAATTCAGGATATCACTTGATTTGAGGTTATATTTATGAAACTCCGCTGGAACAATTATTCTTTAAAATTCTGAATATTATATCATACTGCAAAATGAAAACGATATTATAAATTCTGCGTTTAAAAATGTTATACAGAATTATTTGTTAAAATTGGATATGTCATAATGAAAATCAAGCATTTGATTTTCAAAACTGTAAAAATATTATAAATGTTAAAGTCATCTCGCGATGCACTGAAAAAGAAATAAAAAGAAATTAATCATTTTAACATTTTGAAGGAAAAAGGAAAAACTTTTCGAATTTAAAGTCTTAAATGTCTTTAAATGCGAAGTTATTTTTGTTGTCAACAGATGGCAGCATAGTCACACTATACAATACAATGAAAACAATATTATAAATTCTACGTTTATGGATGCAGTTCGATATACGTGCATATGATATTCGTTACGAATCTTGTATTTGATTTCAATACTGCAAAAATATTATAAATGTAGCATGGAGATGCATGCAGCTTCCCTATATTGGAAACGATCTGTGAAGGAAGCAAAAATGCGGTAAATTACTACTCTTACTGATGGTGACGGTAAAATTCATCAGCATCTAAACGCATGTGTAAAGTCAATTGTAAAAATACGATTATATTGAAAGAAGAGTGCATAAACTATGTTGCAAAACGAGTCGAACTGGTTTGACTTATATTGACCAAAATTACCGAAAGAAAAGAGGTTACTCTCTGGTTCAGGGATTAAAAAACATGACAGTCCATGAGATGACACTATAAAGAAAATGCAGAATTTCTGTCGAAAGGCAATATCTGAAAATGGACTAGAAGTTGGCGAAATAAAGTCTTTAATGTTTAACACATTACATCAATGCATGTCAAAGGATTAAAACCTACACCACAGCAAATGCTTAATTTGTAAAAATTGACAGTTATTGGGAATGAGAGAGAACCCTGAAAGTCATTCCACAATGAAAACATCTCTAACTATCTTTGTATTGGAAAAGATCATGCCTGTGCAACAATGGCTGGCGTAAGCTGAATTTTTCAGCTAGCACAGGAAACCAAAGTAAAAGCTTGCATGAGTTGCATTTGGAACGTATGTCTCAGGGAGGTGTTTATTTCGAAGTTCCGATTAGAATTTGCAGTTAATTCTAATTCTTTGACATCGCAACACATGATGAAAATGCATCATTTCTTTTGATTGCAATTCAGAAAGAACGAGGAGAGACACAAAAAAAGTAATCTTAAATATTCTTAAATTTGATCATAATTAAATATTGTGTTTCTTGTTTATCTTTTTCCTCCTTTCATGATAATTTTATAAATTATTACTTTATGCTCTTTTCTGCTAACGACATACGGAAAACGGAAAAATTTGTAGATATCCCCTCAGGAAGCACACGACAATTAAAAATGAAAAAATTCTGGAATAAAAGACAAATACAATGAATATGATTTAAAAAGTCGAGAGCAAAAAATCCGAATACACATAAGACCTTGATTAAAACTAATACAGTAATATTCAGAAAATAATAAAAGAGAAAAAAAAGTAAAAGGCTTGCCACCGCCTGGAGTAAGCACACGAGAATCTATGTCACACGAGGAAATGCCGTCAAACCAGTTATTGTTGTTGCCAAAGGCCCTAATTCACAGCTAGAGATATCGTCACACAAAGTTTTCGGGACTACCATTTTTGAAAAGTTGATCAAACAAAGGCTTTGACTGTCTCGATATTCAATTTTCATTTGAACAAATAGATTTAATACGAGAAAATTGAGTGAGAATTGTGTTTCTATCAATCTTAATAGAAATATTAGAAGACCAATAGGAAAGTCAGTTGACACTAAAATTAAAATCCTTTCTTTTGTCATATATATCGATACAGAAGTTATTAACAACATGTTTAATATCCAGATGTAAAAAATCCGCTTCATACTGATTACTTTCTGTTTGTTTAAGAATCAAGGCTGAATGATAAATATTTTACCACGAATTATTAAAAGTTCCATGATTAAACACAATAAAATCATCTACATATCTGAAAGCCTGAGGATGAAAAAGTAAATTATTCTTTTTAAAATAATGAAGGAAAAATTTAGCTGTAATAGAAGAAAAAGAAATTCCTTGTGGAATGTCATGAGATTGGAGAGAAATACTTTCCCTATTGTAAATAAAATTATGAAATATGCAAAAAGTACATAATTTACCCCACTACTCCAAAGAAATATTGATAATATTTTTGTAATAAAAAAGTGAGAGTCAAGCACCTCTCAAAGAGTGACTAAAGGAATGTTTGTACATAAATCTTTGAAGTCGAAAGTCTGAATAGAAGAAATACTATCCTTATTATTGTGAATGAAATCAATAACCGGTTTATTATTGACAACAATCCAAGTGAAAGCTTCTGAACACATGAAATTCAGCAATTTTTTTACATATTAAAGAAAATGTATCTAGGTTGCTTCATGTACGAAGAAGTTCCAAAAGTGATAAAACGATAAGAAATAGGATTTTTGTGGAATTTTAGATTAATAGTAATGTAAGGAAAGCATAAATTATATTTCTAATATCTTTATATGTATTTATCTTAATTTTTAGTTTAATATGTGTATATATTTAAAATGTAACATGCGTTTTGATTGTTTGAAAAATTTAACTATATGTATCTCAAAATAATCTTGAAAGGAAAGTACCGTAAACATTAAACACAACACTTAAATATGCAGAAAAATAATAATTAGAGAAAAAGTTAAAATATTTCATAAATCACTCATTTACTACTGCCATTCGTTAACAAAACTGTAGCTTACCATTAAGAATGAAAGTAGTAAAATCGCCACTAAAGCTGCATATAAGTAATATTGCAGAAATTAAGAAAATTAAGAAAGCTGATTCATATATGTGGAAATAAAAAGATTTTAATGAACTTTTGGACTGACACCAACATTAGTGTTAAGCTAAGACTTTATGTGCGCAAGACCACTGAGAAAAATTATTGGATAAATAAAAAATGAGTCTCTCCCAAAATTTAACAATAATGAAAGATAAAAAAAATTAATACGAAACCACACACGTCTAAAACACATACCTTAAACAAGCTTGCGAACTACTTTTGAAATTTAAACTCGAACCAGGTTCAAACGACTGGAATAATCTAATTATTAATAATATAACTAAATATTATTAAATATCAGTAATTTTAGAGCCATAGAACCTGTTTTAGAGCCTTCTGAATAGACGAAACTAATTGTAACAACATTAAATAAATGAATTGTTATAATTAAATTCCTCTTATTCTGAACACCCTAGCCTTTAAGACCGAACCCGTACGATCGTGCGGGTAAGACCTTAGATTATATTCCTGCTCCTGGTTAGTTATATGCAGTAAATGCCAGAAGAAATTATTTTTCTTGTTCCAGAATCTCTATAGATCTATTTTTCTTATTGGATGGCAGATATTGTCAATTTTTTAGTTATAGTTGGCGTTGAAACCATTGGTTGAAAAAAAAGGGTCCGCTCTTAAAGGGCTATTCACGCTAAACAAAATTTTACTAGTACGTAGAACAAGTAATGCACTATGTGAAAACTGAAAAATAGGAAATTAAGGAAGAGAAGAAAAAGAAAAAAATGCTAAAATTTTCGTCCATGATTAGACCAATATCTGGGAAGATATTCGCAGATTTTTTTATTATTATTGAAGCAAAATTAAATAATTCATTTGATTTTTTTAGTTTTAATAAAAACTCTGTTAATTCAGAACTTTAAGACTTTTTCGTTCAGAATATTGCTTCTATGATTTTTTTTTCGAAATTTCACTAGTATGTAGTACAATTGATACACTCCATAAATAAAAGAGAAGAGAAAAAAAATTTGTATTCTGAACTAAAAGAGATTTTTCATATTTCGTTCAAAACTGAATTTGGGCATCGTTTTCAGTTAAATTAAACAAAACTCGAATAAGCTATTCAATTTTGCTTTAGTAATAAAAGAATCTGAGAAAATCACCTCAGATATTGACACAACACCACTTAAAGGCGAAATAAATGTAAACATTTTTTTCCTACTTTTTTGTTTTCACAGACAGCATTACTTTTAGAACATACTAGTGAAGTTTTGTTTCATTTGCATCCATAGAACCGACACAGTGTACTCTAAATAGGCAAACTTTTCATAACAACTCTATGTATGAACACTTGTAATCTCAAGATTAAAAAATATAGATTTATAATGTTTTAAATACTCATTATTTTTTAAATATTTTTCGTGTAGTTTCTATAATAGTTGTAAAATTTGAAATTGATGCTAATTAATTTTTTTTAAATTTTATATAGTATTTTAGAAGCATTTTTTGTGGGTTATAGCTAAATTTCTGAAATAAAGATAAAAACTTCAAGTATTTAGCATACTTAAAACATATATATGCTGGTCTATTACGCAAGAATGTATATATTATTGTTTAAATGCTTTAAAAGGGTGTTGATGAACAATGAAAGTCATATATGAAGCCTTTTATTGATTAAATTAAAACTCATAGCATTCATTTATTAAAAATTCTGTTTTCTCGAAACAAAAAAATGGAGATTTCCTAAATTTCTAAACGCTACTTCGTTTCCTTTTTTTTTTTTATTAAATTTCCATGTTTTTTATACAAGTTTAAGATTTATCCAAAAGAGCCTTTGACGTTCATAATGAAGTTATTTTCTTATAAATCTTTAAGTATTTCTTCCATTTAAAATATTTTTCAAAAATTTGATAATTTGATATAGAGAGGATATGATTCATTTTTAAATTTTTCTCTGAAACATAAAATTTAATCCCAATTTTTGAAAAAGAGTTAGAGTAATTTATAAAAAGTTAGTTCACTTTCGAGTTATTTTAGAAGGCATGGGACGTTTATCATGAAGACCATTACAGTAGGTTAAAAAATTATAAGACTACTTTAATTTTGAAAATTATGAAATAAATAAAGATTATAATTATAATTAAAATATATGAATTATGATATTACAAACATATTTATTACAATTAGCTTTCAATGATTTGGAATAATGCTTTAAATGTTTAAATAAACGAAAATATTAGAAATAAATGAAAAAGACACTATCAACAAATTATACGACAACGATATGATATTGGTCTTCCATTTTTCATGATAACCTCAAACACTCTGTTTCTCATTGAAATGACCAGGTGGTTAAGTTCAATTTCAGAAATATTTTGTCGTTCTTCTACAATTGTTACTTCCAGTTCATTGACTGAAGAAAATTCTTTATTATTAGCATAAACTTTAAATGGCGTTCAAGTCTGGAATTCGACAAGGAAAATTATTAACTGTTTCTTTCTTAAACAATTCTGGGCAGATTGGTAAGATGAATTGTCCTGCTGAAATATCCAGTTAGTACCAACTAAGAGAACCCAAATGATATCAGGTGATCATACAGCATAGTTTTATATTGTGCAGAGTCCAAACGTCCCGAAATTCGCTGTAAATCGCATAGTCCATTATGATTAAAACCTCCCCAAACCATTACTCATCCTCCTCCCATTTGTCGACGAAAACATTCTTTTAGTTTCTTCCTCAAGGCATGCCGATAGTGTTTGCACCCATCGGGATAGTCATAGTTAAATCCCTTTTCATCAGAAAATACAATTTTTATCTCTCATCGTTCCATGGCATGACATTTTTAGCCCCTTCCACTCTTTCTTCTCGATGATGGTTCGATAACGTTTGTGTTTTCATCATTTTCATAAATTTTGTACTAGTATTTGCGATTTAAGACTCTTCCGAACTGTGGCATGTGAAGTTTTTTCGATGAAATGTTTCGAAATTTCATGAGTCGAAGAATCTTCTTTTAGTTGATAGTCGATAATCCCGTGCTATCAAAATCTTCTTTCTTCCAGATCGCTTGATTTTGTTTGAATCATCTTTCCTAATTATGAATGACATTTTTAGAATTATTCTCTTTTAGACTGGTCAGCATCTTTATAAAATAAAATTTTTCTCACTTCACTCTCAGATAACTCTTCAACCCACGTATCTTCAAATAAATAGTGGATAATAAGTCAAAACCTCCATCCTTGGTTTTAAGGTAATGCTTTCACTAAATGTAAGCATTTTATAATGATTGTGATGTGATGTGTAATATGCTAATTTTCTCAGATAGTCTTAACATTCCTTAACAGAATCAATTAATTTTTAGAAAAATGAGTAGATTTTAATAGAATTAAAGTCGGCTTTTGAATTTTGAATTAGTACAGAAAGTGTTTAGCGATCAATTTTAAATAAACACGCTAAATCTTTTTATATTATGTCTTCTTCTTTAGAAATTCACCAATTCGTTAATGGTCTTATGAACTGTAGTTGTTATTATAAGAGTTATATTTATACCCGTAACTCAAAAATAAATAAACTTATCGCAATGGAATTTTGCGTGTTGAATTCAATGGTGTTCCTCCTAACGCCTGCACAATTTCGCACTGATCAGTTGCAAATGGAAAGAAAGTTATTTCAAAGGTACGCAGTCACCGTTTGGGGATATAACCCGAAAGGTATGCTCAATACATTTAGAAATTTCCTTAATTCCTTTATACAGTAGATTTTTTAACAAACTGGTAAAAAAGTTGCTAATTCCTTGATTGCACTTCCTTTAAATGTAAAGAATAATATAATAAAATTGAAGTAAAGGTTTCTGCGCAATAGTTGAGAAATTAAATTTAAGTGTTTAAAAAATTCAGCCGCAATCGAATCGTAAGTTCGTAGTAATTTCAATATGCAACTTACTTCTACATCAGTTCCACGGCCGTTCATCATGCTGTTTACAGTTTATCACAACTTCGACTGTTTGGGAAAAAAGCGTTGAAATTTGTTCTTATATGTTTTGGACCTCCATATGCTCAAATAGATAAAAACATTCCTATATTATGAAAATTATTTTTTTGACATCTTAACTAGCAGCGTTTTGCAGTCACGCAGTAAACACATTAAATTATATGATGACATAAATAATGAAAGCAAATGGGAGTCTATACTTAGTTGCGTGCGCGTTCACTGACAGTCCTCTCTTTCAGCAATAAATTTTCGTTTGCAGATATTTACAGTAGCAAAATTTGAGCACCTTATTTGTATATTCAAATTACAAGGGCCTGAATTCCACGCTATGACCTGTTTCCAGCTTAATTTTTGTAAGTTACATTTTCACAGCCTAGAATGTTGCAATATAACAATGGAAAAGGGCATTCATTCGTAAACGTCCTCATTTTTTTTGTTTAAATGAAAAAAAAGGAGAAAAATAAAAAAAACTATGATAGTATTAATTTCCCTACGTTGACTCATCAATCATCGTTCTATTGCTCAATTATAAGCAATATTAACTTGATTGAATGATTCATTATATTAATCTCCGATCTAGAAACTGCACTAGGGTAATATACAAGGACATCTCCAATCCCCCTGTATGAGGATAGATGGTATTTACGGAAGGTGATTGCTCAACTTCCTTTTGTAATGGACAGGCAAGGAAACCTCAGTGGATTAAATGATATATTCATCAGGAAGAACAGACAGCTTGTAGTCGTGCAAATTGCCATTATAAGCATTGTCGATGAACTATCGAAAGATTTCTACATCTAACAAACACTGTTTTTTCACCATGATGCCCTCAATGAGGAAGATTTTAAGCCTAAAAGCAAATTTCTTCTGTGCATTCATGAAAAATCTCTTGAAAGGGAAACAGTTATGCAGATTGTTTCCGGATGAGAAGGGAAACAAGCTAAAGTGGTTGGCGCAGCGCTTTACGCATCCACGATAATGTTGTCTAAAAGCATCTCACTGTTAAAAATAAAGATTTCTGACAAAAAAGGAACAATTCGTTTTGTCTCCAGCAAGGAAACTTAGAAATAACAGCTGAAAATTGCTTTCTTTCCATAAACACTCTCAGTACCTCACAGATCTGTGTTAATACCGTTTAATATTTACAAAAATAGCATTTTATTTCGAGAGCGATTGGAAAAGAGAAAAGAAATCCGTACAGTTGTTACATAACCTGACATTTTCAAATTACACGGGCTATTTAAAATAACGTTAGCGAAATCTGACATTGCGTCGAGTGCACAGAACAAACATTATTATTGAACTTCGGTTCACAATACTATCTAAAGTTATCAGTTCCTTTTTGTACTTTTTTCTATGATTGGTATTTTTGATGTAGTACTCTGTATTTTGATGTCTGTGCAATTTCTATAGATTTAGTGTGTATAGAATAATTTTTTTCTCTTTTTTGCATTTTGAGTATATACTTGCGTTTCTTTGTAAGGGTGTCTAACTAGGCATAATATTTATTTGATTTTTGGAATTTTTGAAGCTATTTAGCTCTAAATGCTGCGGGTTCTTGTAATGCTAATTATTGCATGTACAGATCCTTTTGATATACTTGACTTTTGATATCTGAACGTTCTGTATTTTAATTGTTCTCTTTAGATATGTATTTTTATGATGAATGACATTTGCAATCTTTTAAATATAAATTTGCATGATAGGACTTCTACTGAATTATTCAGAATTCAATAAACTCAAGTAGTCAATTAGAAGCCCGTTGTTTTTCTGGAAAAAATTTACCAAAGGCTAAAAATATAACTGTATTTTATTATTGCTTTATCGCTTTTCTCTCAATTGCAAATAATTTATTCGATTCCCTGCCTAAAATTCTTTAAGATTTTATTTCTTTTACTTGGAAAATTCATATTTAAAATTACCGTCATACTTAATTTTTTTCTTAGTTTAATTATTAACTGCAAATTTATATTTGTTTTGCTGAATATCAATATTAATATTCTTTCTAATACTGCTTAAAATGGCGCTTAAAACTGATTATTGCTGATGATATTCTTGATAATAAATTCAGATTATCTTAAAGAGAACAAAATAAATGACCCAAATTGGGTTGTAAGATTTCTAGGTGTAGCATTCTTAAAAAATGGAAGTATCCTCTTTAAGACACAAAATGGTTCAGAAACAATATCCAAAATGGGTTTCTCAAGAACCCCAAATGAGTAAAATTTTAATCCATTTCGGATACACAGAGAACCAATATGGGTTTGTTAAAGAAACCAATTCGGGGTTTTTAGTATACCCATTTCGGGTATATTTAAATTTCAATTCGGGTTGTGTAATAAACCCATATTGGTTCTCTGTTTATCCAAAATGGATTAAAATTTCACCCATTTTAGGTTCTTCATAAACCCATTTTGTATATTATTTTTTAACGATTTAGGGTGTTAAAAAGAGAGTACTTCCAATATGGAACAATGCTGAACCCAGAAATCTTACAACCAAATTTGAGTCATTTTTTGTTCTATTTTAGAATTTTTTTTTACAGTGTACTTACCCTAGCTCTCAGATCTCTTTTGTCTTTGTTTGGGAAATTTTGGGCTAATAGAAGCTATTTTTGACGTAATGCTAGCTTCTTATATAAAAATTTCCCAATTATTATTTTGAACGCATTTCGAATAAAGTTTTTAGCCCTTGAAAAAATGGACTAGAAAGGATTCCTTGTTTGCTTTTGGTTTTATCAGATTACCTCTGAGTTTGTTTTTTGGCTTTCTTTGCATGATCTTGATTCCCTTTTTGATAGATAACTTCTATCTGAAATTGCAAAAATGATTCTTTGATACCGACATAGTTGCTTATTTTTTTCTAATTTAAAAAATAAAGTAATTTTTAGGTATATTTCATAACAAAACTTTTCATTGTTGTAATGAATTCAAACCTTTTTCTTGTTAGAAATATTGTATCCTGGGGTTTGGTTATCGTGTTCAGTCGGTTTCTTTTTGAAACATGGTTCAAATAAAACTTATGAATTTTTCTAGTTTTGTGGAATTTACAGTCAAGATTTCACTTCAAAAGTAAGCAATGATGGAATGTTTTTATATTGACGTTTTATTTGACGTTTTTAACCAGAACTGCTCTTTTCGGTAATACTTTCGGATGAATAAAAATATATTGCCGCTCTGTTTGTTCAAAATTTCGCTATCTTAGTGCATTGCTCAAATTATTTCATTAAATCAGGAAACAAACATTCTCTAATATATTACAAAAATTTTGAGACATGTTCGATGTTGTACAAAAAACTCCGGTTCTGAATCATTTCGCTTATTTTCTTTCTATATTTTATGAGCATGTTTCGATTCCGCAAGCAAGTTCTTGTGTTAGTCGAGCCTTAGTGATTTCATTTTTCAGATTAAAGCTCAAATTTTACGTGAGATGACAGTTTGAGAGAATTAAGCAGCTGTTAAAATGAACAAAACAGATATAAGGCTTCCAAAATTGTACAGGTAACAAGTCTATCAAAATTTGAAAAAGACTTTGAAAGAAAAGAAAGACTTTGCTGTAGGAACCATTAAGTAAAAGTTACACATAAAATAATTTATAGAAATTTTAATTGATAGGAATGACGTCAAATTACTTGTTAGTCACATATAGAATACTGTTTTTACATGCGACGTCATGTGACTTGACTCCATTAGGTAGCATCATGTAGAAAAAGGCGAGAATATGCGTAAGCGTAATAAAATCGCGCGATTTAAATATTTGTCACAATTCGAAGTTCAAAAATACTTTGTTGGAGAGTCTTGGATATCACGTTGTTTAAAAGAGATTTAATTGAAACTAGAGACAGCCAATATTTCCTGCCAAACATCTGGTGGCAAAAATCGGTTAGTAGAACATAAATGCCAATATTTTCCTAATCCATAAAAACAATAAAGAAATAAAAATGTCTAGCCATGTTTACTAAAATTATAATGATAGATACTAATTTGGTAACTATAGTGTGGTAAAACAATAACAGATGTTAAATAATACTTAATACCAAAATGTTTGCACAATCAAACTAATTTCTGTTTTATTATAGTCTAGATCCAAATCTGTTTTATATACTTGAAATGGATAGATCAAGCCTAGTTGTACAGAACAAATAACAAAAGAGTAAAGCGGAATCTGAAAATGTGGGAAATAGAACGAAATTTGGACTTATTGCTTTTAGTCCCTGAAGAACAACCGGACGCGGGCAATCTTTTGGGAGCAGACAAATATTGTAAATATCTTTGGATTCAAAACTTAACACTTTTCGGGTTTATTAATGAATTCACGCTCGTTGGTCAAGACAGCTGCATGAAATTAAACCGCAACTTTTACAACGTGCATCCAAGTTCTAGAAACAAAATATATATTTTTCCTCTTTCGTATGTTTTCCACGTATATAAAGCAGATAATAAATAAATACTTTAGGAGTAAAATAACTTAATATGCAAATTTGTGCCATATTTGCGAACATTATAATACAGAAATCATTCTCTTGTAATACTGTTGTTAAGTTCCTAAAAAAAGTGTCATTTCTTGCGTATATGCTTTATGAATGAATGAAGGAAAAAAAGCCAAAATTAGAAAAAATGCTATATTTTTTTAATTTAAAATAAATACATCCTCCTATAAATTTTTCATTAAAAGTCTAACATTTTATTGTTCAAAGTTAGCATTTTTAATTTTTAATCATTTAGAACTAAAAGAATAAAGTCTCTATATAATGTAGTAAAAATCAAACACATTTCAAATGTATGTACATAAAATTTGTGGAATAAAATGCGTTTAAATTTGAAGATATGGCTCTCAAATCCGATGCCAGTTCGTCGCTTGAATGAAAAGTTTTTACAACGTTGAAATCTTCTGTAACACTCTCATTTATGACGCCAAAAACTTGTGTGAATTTCCAGAATAAACTCTGATTCAAGAAATTTATTGTAGAAGAATCATTCGATTCGTTGATTACCTAAATTAGCATATTTTAGGTTGTAGCTCTTGGAAAGAAACTCTTATTTCTTTTTTATAAATTTAATAAACATGAAACAAAAAAATTAAAAAATTATATAAAAATGGGAAAAAAATTAAGATAGCTACTCTCAACACACCTCAATATTTTATAATTTTTAAATACTGAATATTTTATATTTTTTACAATTCGGTTGAAGAATGACAAATGCATTGGGTGAATTTCTCCTTTAACTCTAAGAATGATAAAATAAAATTTGATTAACTACTTCAGGTAATACCTCAGAAATACTTTTAGAAAATCCACTACATCAATAAGCAACTTACTTTGACATCAATTTCACAGCTGTCCGTCATGATGAATACAGCTTGTCACGACCTGAACAAAACTGCAAGGAAAAAGAAATTGAAATTCGTTTTTATATGATTTGGAAAACATTTGCTCAAATGAAAAAAAATGCCATTTCCGTATTATAGAAATTAATATTTGTGGCGTTTTAATTAACAGTTCTCCGCAAACTCGCAGAAAACATCATTTTATAACTATACAAAGAATGAAAGGAAAGTACTGAACATGAACTAATTGCGTTGCGTGTTGAGAAGGCAACCTCGCTTCATTAATATAAATTCTTCATTTTGGGAGTATTACTATAGCAATATTATTCTCAATTTAACAAAAATGCATTTTAGTTGTACATTCGGAAACAAGACCGTCAAATATCACGCTAGTCTATTATTGTCGATTTACACTTTTATGCGTCTCTCGCTACCCACTGAATTATTCTTTTAAGTTTGGATATTTACATGCTCATGTGTATGTGGAAAGAAAAACAATTAGACTGATCCATCGCTACATCAATGGTTCTACTTCTTGCATTTAAACAAAAAGTTGCTTTCTTAATTGAAACAAAAGCCGAAAATTAAATGCAACGCTCTTAATAATTACCCTGCATAGTTTCACCGTTTTATTGCACAGTTGAAAACAATATTAGGTCGATTGAATTATGTATTATATTAGCAACTATTTCATGATCTACACCAGGGTTACACAACCTTTATTCCCTGGCGTACACCTTGATTAATATTTATATTTTCGCGAACCCCTACTGTCATACCCTTCCCCCTCCATCAACCACCCGTCTATACAAAGAGGTTTTTAACAATAAAGGGTTTTTATGGGCTTAGGCTAGCTGAAGAGTCAAATGACTGCTATTAATAACATTTGCTGGACACTTTATTTTCCTGTTTTCACATTTTACTGCATTTTAACAAAAATAATTGTTGGACCCCAAAACAAATGAAATCAGTGTTGTAATAATTTCGCATTGACTTATAAGGATAGCTAAAGATTATACTCCAAAATAATCAACTATTCAAGAGGAAGAAAATTTCAATACGATCTTTGAGCAATGCGATTCTTGTGGTTCCTTGTTTCCACTATTACTGACTTTTCGCGACCCCGAATTAGTCCTTCTCATACCCCCCGGGGTGCGCGTACCACAAGTTGGAAAATTCTGATCTACACGAAGGCTGCTTAAAGATGTATCTCGTTGTTTTGAACTGCAATTAGATGCAGGAGACGTCACTTTTTCCCTTCACCCCTCTCTTAATTTTCATATTCCGCCCTAGGAAGGACGTTAAATTGCGTATTATTTAACATGCATCACATCGGACACTCATATTTCTTGAAAGTTAGCAGAGGCGTCTGGTTTTCAGATGAACTGGATTCAAATGTATGAGCTCCATCCCAAAATTGCAATTAGATGCCTACAAAATGAAACTTAGACCGAACTAATCTAAACGTAATTATTTCAAACTCCATGGACACAAAATATTTACATCTTAAATGAAACAATCAAAATTAAATTCATTTTGCTCGAATTTGCGCGATGTTCCCACATGTAATGTGCCAGGATATTTCCTCTATCTATGAAGAATGGGAGGATTTCAGCTTCACAATCAATAAACGGAGTTTACGATCAGCCCAACGTATCAAACAAAATCTATATTAATGCCACTGTCAACACTTTCTTCAATAATAGTTCAACAAAAGTGGTTCAACAAAAGCATCAAGTCAGAAATGCATTAACATCAGATTCGAGAATGGAAACAATTCATGCTCACGTGACACACGCGGAATAGACAGCGCCAGTTTAATTTTGAAACCCATTGGTCATTTCGCACGGAGGTCACATCTCAGAGCATGGAGGCATGCAGTTAAACGTTAGTGTAGATTTCTTATATCATTGTGTGTGAGTTTGTGTCAAACAGATTCTATGCCGCAATATCGAGAAAGTACCGTAACAATACCGTAGAGCAGTGGTTCCCAATCCATGGTCCTCGGGTATCCTATTAGTGGGCCGCAGAACTCCAGTCACGAGTTAAAGTCAGGGGTGCTCTGTTATTCTTATTAAAAGAAATAACTCCATTACACTAAAAGCGTATCAATAACAGTAAATACATGGGAGAAAAATTGATGTTAAAAAACCTTCACCTTAAAATTTACTGAAATCAAAATATGAAAATAATCCAAGTCATTCATTCCATCTAATACGTTTATTAGTAGAAGAGGTGAAACCAAAGCAAAAGCTCTTGTTCAATCAACAGTTAGAAAACGTTACTGTTAAAAGTGGACGCACAAGCAATAGACAACACCTTTAATAAGAATTAATACAATATAAATGCTCCGTGAATATGACATGGGAGCTACAAGATTCTTCAGTCGATGCACGAGTTTGGCGTTGTGTCTGCTATGAATTACTTTTACTTCAAGCCAATATGGATGATTGGTTTCAGACTGGGTCTTGGCGTAAGACGAAGATTCTTAATCTTCGAACTTCCACGTCAAATTCTACAAGTAGTGAGAGTATTTCTAACTCGATATCAATTCCAAATTTTAGTAAAAAAGGCAAAAGAAATCCTAAAATGTTTTTTCGTAAATATAATCCTGTTTTTTAAAAATAAGGGTTTGCATTTTTTGGTTCCGAGGAAGAGCCTATGCCTCAGTGTGTGATTTGCTTTGAAACGCTGTCCAACGTATGTATGAAACCATCCACACCTGAAAGGATTTATCCACGAAACATTCTGAATATGCGGGAAAGTCTCTCGATTCCTTTGAAGTCAAAAAAATTTTTTTTTTCGATGACTAAATCGACAATGGAAAAATCTTCAACACAAAACAAACAAAATAGCTTAGTTTCTTATCAGTTAATCTTTGACAATCGCAAAGAAGGTGTCAGATCACACTATGGGAGAATAAATTATTATACCTGCGGCAAAAATAATAAGTAATGCTTTGTTTGATGAAAAGTGCACCAAAAAAATTATGAATTCCTTTATGAAACAAAACTGTAAAAAGAAGAATTAATGAAATGTTGGAATATGTGAAAAAAGCTGTGATGACTGTTTTGAAACAAAGGGAATATTTCTCGCTGCATCTTGATGAAAGTACAGACGGTGCTGGCTAGGCTAATTTATTAACTTCCGGTAGTTTTGAGTTCAATGGAAATATTGAAGAAGAAATGCTGTTTTGCCAGCTGTTTCCTACCAAAGCAACTGGAGAAGAAATTTTCAAATGCATTGACAATTGTATAAAACAAAATAAAGTAAATTGGTCAAAGTGTGTAGGTTTAACAACTGATTGTGCTCGTGCTGTGTCGGGAATTCATACTGGTTTAGTCAACCAAAGTGAATTCTTTGGTTCAAAAGTGAATTGGTTGGTTGGTTCTTTGGTTCAATACACTCATTGTAGCATATATAGAGATGCTCTTGCAATTAAAGGTTTGGATAAGTGTCTCACAAAAACTCTCGAAGATGCAGTCAAAATTGGCAACTTTATCAAAGTAAGGCTTAAAAATTCCCGACTGGTTGGTGTTTTGTGCGATGAAATGGGGATTGAATACAAACTACTTTTATTTGACTGTGAGGTTCGGTGGCTCGTCGAGAGGTAAAGTATTGTCAAGATTGTTTGAATTCCGGAACGAACTCATGCTTTAAGAATGTGATGGAAAACATGCAAGTTTCTACTTAGACTGGTTGAAACGGTTGACATATATAGTAGATATTTTCAGTGCTCTAACATCAACTTAACACTGCAGGGTAAGGACATCCATAAGTGAATTTCCAAGACAAGGAAGAAGCAATGATAATTAAACTTCAAAGATGGGCTAAAAAAGTGGGAAAACTTGCTTTCGCGCATTTTCAGACCTAAATGATTTTTTGAAAACCAACGACGTCAAAATTGAGAAGGCAACAGGCATCATCTCCAATATTTGACTTCAAACCTCAGGTAATTTAAATTATGTATTTTTAAAATTTTTGTTTTACTACATTTTTAGTAACTTAAAAGAGTAATATTGATATAAAATTTATAAAATACAAATAATTAATTTTATTTATTTGTACTGTGGTTATAAATATTTTCCTTTTTCATAGGAATGTCAGTAGGCATTTTCTTATATGTTTTAGGTACTACTTTCCAAAGATTCAAGTCGAGACGCGATGGATCAGAGGAAGACTACATAAAGAAAGTGAAACTGTCATGAAATGAAGAAGACTCGCTAATTGAACTATCATGTGACCAATCTCTAAAATCGTTTTTATAGCAACATAATCAGACCCATTCTGGATAAATGATCGGCAAAAGTATCCAGGAATTGCCAAACATGCACTGAGACATTTGATGGGGTTCTCGACCCCTTATTTGTGTGAAAGTGCTTCATCAACTTTAGTTTCTTTGAAACATAAGTTTAGTTATGTTAACGTTTCGTTTTGTAGCCAAAATAGAGCTATTGAAAGATAAGTACAGAAATAGAATGAATGTAGAAAATGACTTGAGGCTGAATCTATCAAGTTTTAATCCAGATATGGACTCTCTGGTTGAGGACAAACAAAGTAAAAAATCCCATTATTTTTTATTGAATCTTGAACGCTTGTGTTTGAATTTTCTTACTTTAAGAATGCTAAGTAATGACAATAAAGTCTTTTTGCTTTATAAGCAATATATTTTCAATCCTTTTATAGTAAGCTTTACTAATTAGTGACAAATACGTGCATATAATGTGTATGTATTACATCTGATTGTATTCTTTCACTTGTATAATTAGTAAGTGGGCCTCAAAATATTTTTATACACAACAAGTGGTCCGCGAAGCCAAAAAGTTTGGGAGACGCTGCCGTAGAACATCCTGTCCACTCAGGGTAGCGAAGCCCGTAAGTCGTAGAAACCAAAATACCTTTCCTGTTTCAAAATGCGTGTTAGATTGCAATTATGCAATAACAACCTTTTCGGCTTTGCCAGTATTATTTAAATAATCAATATTTTCGCTACTAAAGTTTATTTCATGTCTTGTGGCAACTTTTAACTTTTCAACAGAATTTTTAAAAGTTTTGTCCAATTTTTCAATAAATAATTTTCCTTTTTGTGATGATTAACTAAATTGTTAATTGATTCAACTTTTTATGCAATTCTTTTAATGTTTGGATGTTTAATAAGTTTTTAATCCTTTCTCTTGCACCGAACTATATGCTCGCCATTTAAACGACGGAAGTTTTTTGGTGCAACCAGACCTGGCCCTGACTGGGAGACTTTTCTTTGTGCGAAGTATATTGGCTTGTCTGACAAGGTGAAAGAAAGTCGTGCGTCTGCGGGTCCAGGTGCCGGTATTCTTACATTCGGTTCTCGTCCCTTCAGATGCACCGATGATTCGAGAAGAAGAGAAGACTATAGTCGTCTGCAATATAAAGCTACGAAATGCATCTAGAGTTTGTGTGACAAGTAGAGTGTGCAGCGAGGAAATTTTTAGCAACAGATAGTAAGTAATTTACTATATTCAGTGACCTCGAAGGAATTAAACTAAATTATGGCAATAATCTATAAGTGAAGATTGTTGAGATTGCTGATAATCATTAAAAGATTCGATATCTTTGCCATGGATAATCATGGACATTCCGCGAATTACAGCAAAATTATTTTCGATAGCTATAATTCTTCTTCGGGCAATAATGCATGTATAAGCCAGCTAACTCATTCTACGGATCATATTCACGAGAGCTCTAGGGGTTTATTTATTTTTTAAAACAATCAATGCATTGAAATAAGTTTCCTTTTTTCAAAAAACTCTAAATTTTTATAGAGTAAATTTTTATGAAAGTATTTTTGATTTTTGATAGCGCTAATATGTCAGTTAGAAAGTCTGCAGCAAAAGTGTAAGAATAATTTAATGTATGTTATTGTGTACTACTAGATCTCTCTGTTTCGTCATGTGTATCAGCAGAATCGTTTTTGTTAATATATTATATTGTTATAAACAATCAAGAGATATCCATGTTATTAAAGTTGGTAAAATAATTTATTCAATTTTGTAAATAAAGGTATATTAGACAGGAACTCAAATCTCTTGTCTTTTTCCTATTAGTGCAAAAACGCATTGGACATATTTTTGGGAACGTCTTCAACTAGTGGCCATATTTTCCAGACAGTAAAAAAAGATGGGTAATTATTAATAGAGTGAAAAAAATTGTACTAATACCACAGTCATATATATTTTCTCTTGACTCATTTTCGAGTCGCAATATAATCAGTACCTTCTAATATAGCAGTTGCGAATCTTTCAGTGCTGCCAGCCTTAGCATGAACTTTTCTCTTCTAGTTTGTAAGCAAAATTGGAGGCATTGTCAATCAGATATCAAACTGCCTATCTACAGGGTGTTCAGAAATGTCGTTTACGAACTTTAAGGGTAGGTCAGACATACAGAAACTTATCACTTTTGCAGTTGAACACGGGGTCTGAAACGCAAAGGGGTGCCTCTGAGGCGTTCCGTGTCGGTTATTTTAGGAAAGGAAAAGGACATAAGAATTGAAATGAACAACACAGATTGAGTGGAATGCAAAGAATGCAACTACCCAGTTTCACGAATAACAGCACCAGAAGCCGTAAGCGACAGGGCAAACACAACAATGGTAAATAGGACGCCGTGTAAACGGAAAAACATTTGGAAATTTCAAAGTAACTGTTCCGAGGACATGTCGTCGGAGGCGATACACTCTTTGTATCTATTGAGCTTACCCGTAGTCAACTATATAAAAAATTGGGGGATCTTGGATGTTGAGTCCCACAGTCCCACAAATATATTTACTTTAAATTAGAATTAGAAGATATTCCAGAAATTGATTTCTATTTTAAATCCAAATACGGACAAAACAAATTTATTAACTATATCAAAAGGCACCTTAATCCATTAAAAAAACCCTAAAGAACATTAACAACACCAATCATCTTAACAAATTAATTAAAGATATTACCGATCTTATTCAGAAAGGTGCTTTCAAAACTCTGAAAAAGAAACCGAAAAAATTTGCCAAGAAGTTCAGCTTCTGGAATGAAGATCTCAGAATATCTAGAAACAAAGTGAACAGGCTATTTAAAACATACATCAAACACAAAACAGAAGGTTCTATTCTTGAAACCATCCAGAGCTCGGGGAATGCTTATAGGAAAGAAAGGGCCATCTATAAAAAACTTCTCTTGTCCACAAAAAGAAAGGCATGGGAATCATTTTGTCTTAATCATAACGAAAGATTTGGATTCCTGTTCAATCTTGTATTTAACAGAGGTTCCAGGGAAAACTTTATTGGGGTCAACCCAAATAATGACCCCAACAACACAATTGAAGACAAAATAAATTATTTAATGGACAATTTTTTTCCGAACCCTTCCTCAGAAGACAATTTGGATTATACCCCTATAATTGGCCACGTTGAACCTATGGTACTAGAAGATATAGAGATGGTAATCAATGCTTTAAAAGGTGGAAAGGCCCCGGGCCTTGATCGGATAGATTTTCGGATGTGGAGAGCGGTTTTCATCCACGACAAAGAATTTATACTTGACTTAATTAACATCTGTTTTAAATTCAATTACTTTCCTGAACATCTGAGAAATGCCAAAGTCTTCTTTCTTCTTAAAGATGGTAAAGATCCTGGTTCTTTGTACATCATACCGGCCTGTCTGTCTTCTCCCAACTTTGGGCAAGATTATTGAGAGGCTCTTTCTTCTACAACTCAGTAAATGGCTTGATCAAAACAATATCATACAC
>BGPR01003243.1:78016-108286 GCA_013235015.1 Araneus ventricosus
TATCTCAAAAATAGAAGGGTTTTTTACACTAACGACGTTCTAGAAATTTCTAGACCTTGCTCTAAAGGATGCCCACAGGGTTCTGTGATCGCCCCTACAATATGGAATATATATATTAACTCTATTCTCATAAATGACAGACCTGATTTACATATTCAAGCTTTCGCCGACGACCTGGTACTATTAATTGGAGGACGAACGGCCAGGGAATTGGAAAGTAAGACTAATTTAATTTTGGCTGCCATTTCCGATAAACTTGAAGATTTAGAGCTCAAACTTTCCATAGAAAAATGCCAGGCGGTGGTGTACAGGAGCATCGCCTCCCAAAAGTTTTCAAAAAGGAATTCTACAGTCCTTAATAGAAAGCCAACTTTCAAGATCAAAAACCACTCAATCAAGGTAAGTGACATCCTTAAAATTTTAGGAATCACAATAGATAATAAACTATCTTGGACCGCCCACTTTTTAACTTTGCATGCAAAAGCTTTATTCCTAACATCAAATTTTAATAGAGTAGTAAAGTCTAAATGGAATATGAATAAAAATCTCTTAAAAATTTGGTACTACACCGTTATTGAAAAGGCTCTACTCTATGGTGCAAGTGTTTGGGGAGGGGCCTTAACAAAGAACCAAATCGATAGACTTCATAGCATTCAAAGAATATTCTTACTGAAATTTACAAGGGCTTTCCGCACTTCATCCACCAATGTTCTGAACGTACTCACCGGAATTCCTCCCCTTCACATAGTAGCCAAAGCCGAGTTTATCAAATTCCGGATCTGTGTTAACCGGTCTAATGAATATAACACCATTTTCGATATAAATCTCTTGGATAAATACGTGCCATTTAAAAACATTCCCTCCAGACAGAAACTTATTAACCTAGACAGTAAAATTTCAAATGCCGACTATGAGATATACACGGACGGATCCAGAATTGAAAATGAGACTGGATTCGCCTTGTGTATTCTCAAAGATGAAATTAATATCCAGAACTATCTATTTAAACTGAACACCTTCAACTCGGTATTCCAGGCAGAATTAGCCGCAATTGAATTCGCAGTCAACTGGGCTGTCAAAGAGAAAGTGAAAGTCAACATACATACTGATAGCCTCTCTTCGATATCTGCCATTAATAGCGCAAATACCAGACCTGAATTCGTTAACAAAGTAAAATCAAACATCTTTAAGGCAAAGAACATGGTCGGCCTTTCCTGGGTTAAAGCCCATGTGGGAATTCCTGGAAACGAATTGGCCGACCAACAAGCCAAATTGGCCATAACATCCTGTAAGAAATTTGTCATTCCTGCTCCCTACTCCCACCTCAAAGGCCTCCTAAAGAATTACATAGTAAACAAATGGAATGAATACTGGAATAGCTACGATTCAGCTTCGGGAATTAGGGTGAGAGGTTACATTAATCAGGTAAGCCCAAAAGTTTTAATCCATAATAAGTTTTTAATATATTTTCTCAGTGGACATGGTCCATTCCCATCTTACCTTCATCGCTTTAAATTCTTAGACTCTCCACACTGTATCTGCGGAATGTTCGGTGATGCAGATCATTATATCTTCTCCTGTTCCCTCACCAAAGAGTTCCATCTAATTAAACCCGCAGATGAACACAAAAAAGCGTGGTTTAACAATCTCTTAACAAATAGACAGGCTGTCTCCAAAATGGAAGGCGCTTTCAGGACCAGCAGGAACATTTGCGATACACTGACCCAGGAGAGAGACCATAACTGACTCCAATGATGTCTTGAGGGTTCGTGTTACTTCTATCTTATCATATTGAAAGACTGTTCTTACTCTTTTTATCTTTTACCATTTTGCCAAGGACTTTTCACTTGACATCTCCTTTCAGGATTGGTTTTTATTTCACACTTTCTACAGTTCAGCATTCTGTGTTCCTGACTTCCCGCCTGCTGAGTCTTTCTTTTTTTTATTATTTACATGAGTTGAGCTTTTTAAGAAATACTTTTTTATTTTTTATTTAATTTTTCACTGAATGACAGTTCTATAGGTTTATAGCGCTCTCCACTTGTTTATGCGTGTTTTTTTTTAAACTTATTGTACCCTGTCGGTTCCTTGGTGGGGGATTCTCTCGGCGCCCTATGGCAGCTATTGGTCCATTGGCCCCGACAATAGATGACTCTTCCAATTCCCGAGTCTCTCCGCAGTTCTGGAAACCTGTTGCCACGTTGTCAATGCCCTAGCATTGTTTAGATTTTTTTGGGGGGATGGGTCTATGCATTCTCATTTTTGACCTTGTTTTTATTTTTAGACTACAAAATTTCATTCCTTTTCCTCTCCCATTGGCCGTTTTTATCCTGTATAGGACATAAAGTAATTTTTAACTTGCGCAGTTTTACTCAAAAAAAACATTCTGTAACTGATAATTTGATATTCCCTTATACGCGGGACGTGCATTACCGTTGACTAACGGAATTTATTCCTCTCTATCTCAGAAGTCATTATTATTATTATTATTATTAATTTATGTATTTTTAATTCTATGTTTGGTACAGTTTCTATTTGTGTTTTGTGTGTCGTTTGATGTGTAATATTGTTTGTTTATGTTTTGTTTTTATACTATGGGGTTTCAATATTTGACCTTTTTATATATCTGATTTTTAATGCTTTTTCTGTGTTTATTTGTTTCTTTTTCAATACTTATCTATTTTTATATATTTTTCCTGTTTCTTGTTTGCCCGAGCAGTAAATCAAGCTATTTTCTCCCCACCGAGGTGGGTCGAACCATGTTTACACTCCCAGCTCTCTTGTATTTAAAATTACTGCCCCTGTTCGGGCAATGCCTGTATCATTTTTTTTTATTGTACCCAATAAATTCCGTCCTCCACATGCTGGTGGAGGTCTCCCCACTGGTCCTCTACCGGCCTTACACCCTTTTTAGGTAGGCCGGTTCAGTGTGGGTATGTTTACACTCTTTGCATGGTGTTATTCATGCAAATGGGTTATTTTGATATAGTGAATTTGTATTCCATTAAATCTGTGTTGTAAATGTGAAGGTTTTACTTGACAAAGAGCCCACGGTCTGGAATACCCTTTGCATTTCTGTCCCTATGTTCAATTGTGAAACTGACTTGATTATTTTTAGCTAACCTACCCTTTAAGTTTGTAAATGACCTTCCTGAACACACTGTACATCCTTCGCTACAGAAACACATTGTTATAACGTAACCACCTGGATTTGCTGCTCCATCTAAACCACTTATGTCGTTTAAACAAAGCTTAATGGGGTTTCCATCATTCTGAGAGGGAATGTTTTTCAGAAATTCGCTCTGTACTTGAAAGTTTAAATTTTAAGAACGCGGAATTTGTAATTTCTGTATTTTTATATCAAAATAAAGTTAAACTACTTCTTTAAGTGGTTGATATAGTATTATTTGCTTTAACCCACAGTTTAAAACTACACTGTACCTTTTTCCAATTTTTTTTTGGAAACAGTAATAACAAAAGTAATTAATGTCTGTTCTTCAGATTTTATTCTTAAATAGACTCTGATTTCAATAAGCCATTTTAGAAAGAATTATTATTTTAAAAATTTGGAATTTTTGAAGTTAATTAAACTTATAAAATATTTAATTTTTAATATCTTTTAGTTATTTTAAGTGATTATACTTCTTGGATTATTGGGAACAAAAGTTAGCATGGGATTTAAGATCCGACTCTTTTTTAAATTTTAATAATTATTTTTATAAATAAACCTGGAAAAAACATGACAATTCTAAAAATAGTAAACTTGATATTTTTTAAAAATATAACTAGAGCTCTCAGGTCTAAGCACATGGCAATTCTTTTAGCACATATGTATGAAAGCATCTCCAAAAAATTTCAAGAACTCTATCTTAAACAGAAAAAAGCCTTAGGGAATAGAAAGCATTCGCATCAACAAAAATGAAAGTCTGAGAAAAATGCATTTAACAAAAATTTATAAAACAAAAAAAGAGCTCTTTTATTTAATATGTACTTTTACAACTTATAAAGTGTCCTAAACACTATTTTAACTCAATAAGATTCATATATTTTTTTCTTATTTAAAATATTATGTCATTGGTCTGTAGTAACTTCAAAACATTATATCTCTCAGTATTTCGGGAACGTTTCAATCGTGGCATTTTCTCAACACAAAAATTAATGAAGAACAACAATATTATACAACAAAGCTTCTAAATAAAAAATACTTTGTGTAAAAATTATTATTGCTCTTGAGAAGGTCTTTATTTAATATTAGTTAGGTAGTAATGAGAACTCAAAAAGAACGAAGACCATAAACAAAAACAATTTGATTCGTGAAGATAGAAGTTATAATAATCATTTATCTAAAGAATTATTAATATTAATTAATAATTGTAATGAAAAAATATTTGTAATTGATTAATTTTAAGAATTAGAAAATGCTTCAAAATGAAGACGAAACTCAACACGCCCTCTCAGCTGAAAAATTTAAGACAACACACAGAAAATTTCAAATATCGTTAAAACTATTGGGATATCAGATCTAAATTTGGAGTCAAAATTCCTAACCGTATAGACCATCGAAAAATACAAAAAAGTATTTCGATATTTTTGTCATTTTTAGGGTACTGTGTAAATCTTGAAAGTAATCGTTAAAGACTTATATACTTACACTTTATTTTTTAGAAAATGACTTATCAATATAGACTATCCATTAGAAAGTTCATGAAAAAATTTAAAATAATGAAAATTATCGTTATGCAATATATTAATAACACTTATTTTTATTTATATCTCTTATTATATTTTTTAGATATACATTTTTAGAATGTCAATGAGAATTTCTTAATCAACCTGGATTTCTTCTTATAGATTTACTTCCCATTGAGATTATTAAAATTCTATGTTTTAAAAAGTTTTGTCTCCTATTGATGTACCAGTTACCTAACTTATCAGTTCATTTATAAGATTCAAACTAGTTATTATTATTATTAATTGTGCATTGGGATGAGTGTTTTTAGTTTAATTTTTCCACTATTAGATTATTGGGGGGGGGGGCCCGTAGATTATTTTGGTACAATTAGCTTTTTCCATTTCTCTAACATATTCATGCTTTCCTATAAGAATGAACTCTAGATTTTGAACTCAGTGCTGTAGGGTAAATATCTTTTTCTCTTAAGAAATTTGATTTTTTTTATTATTGATTTTAGGTTATTCTACTTAATCATCGACACTGACATCTATAAAATGCCTGTATATACTTGTTTCAAATGCCAAAAAGTTGTTGCAAATAGATTCTCTGAAGAAGTAGATGGTATGACTGCATAAAATTGATTTTTTTCATTGTAGAATAGTAATAAATTTGCTTTGGAAAGTTATATAATGCATAATTTCTTTACTGAATATCGTGGTTTTTTTCGTAGAGATACGTGTTTTTGTGAACTAATTAAAAATTATCATATGTTAAGGAAAATCCATCTATTAGTGACATCCAACCATTTAATATGGCTGCAAATGCTTTGCAACTTATACTAAAAGAATCACAACATTTTTTATGAATATTTTTATTTCTCTCGTTCATAAAGAGTTAACTTTTGCTTTAGTTTAAAATTTTGCATGCCATTGCTTGGTTACTAACTAAAAAATCTTACTGTAACTTTTATATAACAGTTATTTTTAAATACAATTGGAAGGTTACTAATTTAGGTCATACTTCATAGTTTAATTGCTATACCTTTGCTTTTGTCTAAGGTTTACAGAGGTCCTATGATATACTTCGAAACAAAAAGTTAAATATTGTATAAAAATTTGCAAATATGTGTGCGAAACAAATGGATGTGTGTCTCATCTTAAAAATGATAACAATCATAATATAATGGTTTGGAGATTATGCGACCAGACCTAATTCCATAATTTGTTCAAAAAATTCATTCGAAGCACCTTCTTTACTGTTCTGTATGTAGGAATAATTAAACCAATAGTTTGGCAATCGAGGAAAACTAAAGATTATTTTTAAAAAATGTTTGAAATATTTCATTTCAGAATTGCATTTATTATGCATTCTAGTTGGTTACATTTTGCTTCCATGCAAATATAGTAAAATAATTTTAAATTTAATTGTAACACATTTATATTCTTTCTTTTCAAATTTATTTTAAGCTTTTAACCCATTTGCAGTTCTGATTATCTTAATTGGGTAATTATAACAATAAGTTTTTATTCTGTAATTTATCATCAGTTTGATTCTTTTTCATTAAGCATTTTTCAGATTTTTAATCTTGGTTGTTATTGTAGGAAGAGTAATACTTGGTTGTACTACAGTGAATTTATGTCAAAATGTATTTTTATGTTGTAATAAAAGTATAAACATAATGTGCTGAATTATTTTAAAAATTCTAAAGACTGTAAGTAATGTATTAAGGACATTTTCTCTTTCAGTTATGTTTTTTTATTTTTTCCCATCAAGATATTAGATTTTTAAAACTTACTCAGTCTGTCACGACTTTACTAGTCAGTGCAAACTCAAAACCTTTATAATTAACTAGCCGGCGTTTCTCGGGATTAAAATACTTTCATGTCTAATATTTTTGGTGTAAAAAACTTATTTTGTATAGAAAATTAAAATACCCAAAATTCTTTTATCGTTTGAAATGTTTTTTTAAATTAAAATGAGAATATCAGTTGTACCAGACGATTTTTAAAAACCGCCGATAGCTAATTTCTCCATAAGATATTAGTATTTATTGTATAGGTACTTAAAATTTTGTTCATAAATCTTGCAGTATAAGAAAGATTTTAATGGATGTTTTGGGACAATTACATAGTAAATTTTTCATTGAGAAAAAGCGTTAGAATAAATATGAATAAAAAAATAATAAAATGTGTCTTTATCCAAAATTCTTCTAATGTGATCTAGCAACAGTTCTTATGTATGTTCTTCACCAATAAAAAAAAGTGTTATAAATTGTAAATTTTATACACAATTTCATTTTTGAAAAATTATTAAAATGATGGCAACGAAGTGAACGGAAATTAAAGTTGGGTCATGGAAAGCTAATTTTTTAAACTCTTTTATTATGTGTACAAATAGTTTTTGTGACATAATACATATTTTCAAAAAATATCAAGGAAAATGCCAAAATCTTGTTCAATTTCCAATTAACTGAAATTTTAATAAGATTTGGGGGACGTTTGACTCTCTTCTTATATAAAATATGTTTATAAAAATAAGCAAAAACTTTAGAAATAAAGGTAAAGTAGCTATAAATTATTACGTTATTTCAAAGTCGTCTGCATGTAATTAATAATTATTAAAATTTTAAAAATTAATAAATATTGTAGGAAAAGTGTCGCAGATATAAAACTGGTATCATTGAAAAGTTAAAATTTTGAACTTTAAAATGGTATAAAAATATTTGTTGGGAGATAATTTGCTCCGAACTTACAGTGGAAAAATTGTTTCGGTTAATTTCTAATTAACTGACTGTTTAATTAAATTTTGAACTTTGAAAAGTTCATAAGTGTCTTCCCCTTGTCTTAAATAATAAGTGTGCAAAATTTGTTTGAAAACAGCCCATTGGTTTAGGAGGAGATGTGGAACATAGCCACATATACCAAATACATAGTCATAATGACTTTTATTTATATTAAGATATTTTCTGAAACTATAATTCGTAAAAGAATGTGTAAAATTAATGCAAATAACTGGTGTGTTGTGTGCTTTAGATGTTCTTGAAGGATAAATAGGTGCTTGATATTTCAGGCTTAAAATCTTAAAAACTTGCAAAATTAATGCTGGTATTAGAAGAAACCCCCCCCCCCCAAATTGTTTCTTACTCGTTTTTAAAATATCAAAAGTGATGAAATTAAGGTAAAAGACCGTTTATGTTTAGTAAAAAGCTTTACAAGGATAAAATAATAAGCAGCATTTTACTACCTCAAGGGGCATATTTATTCATAATGCTCTTTATAAGGTACAAAATCACTGGTCTCAATATTGCTTTAAAAAATGTTTTCTTTTAAACGTTCAGAAAAGGTTACTAATTAAATAATATTAAAAGCATTTCCAAAAAAAGAGCGTTTTTTAAACGCTCTGAATAAGTTTACAAACTGATCAAAAAGGAGCGAAATCAATAAAAAATACATTTCCAGAAAAAGAGCGTTTTTCTTTTAAACGCTCTGGATAAAGTTACAAATTAATCAAAAAGGATAGAAATCAGTAATGAATAAATTTCCGAAAAAAGAGCATTTTTACTTAAACGCTCCCTTAAACATTAAAAATTAATCAACAAAGAGCGAAATCATTGCTTAAAGTATTGCTAAAAAAGTAGCATTTCTTTTAACACGCTCCTTTTAATATTAAAAACTAATGAAAAAGGAGCGAAATCGCTCAATACAAAAAGGAGCGAAATTCGCTCCGCGGAAGGATTGTAAAACGCTCCGAAAGGACGATGCACTCTCAAGTACGGAAAGGAGCGAAAATTCGCTCCATCGGATCGAATTTCGCTCCTTTGGTTTAAGCGTGTAGAAATCCAGATGCGACCTTTGGAAGAAATCCATTAAAAAGTAGCTGTCTGTCAATCTGTAAATAAGTGCGTATTTGAATGTAACTCAAAAACGCAAAAAGTTCTATGGGAGATTTTTCATACTTGATTTTTTCACTCAAATGGTAGATGTTTGGAAATCCGTGGAAAGATAGATAGACCGTATTTTCTCTTGTATGCCTGCGTGCATGGGAACATGATAATGCAAAAAAACAACAAACAAAATCAATAAAATTCGGTATGTCGTTTACGGCACCCACATTTTAGATCTCCATCAAATGTTGGGCACAATGTGTCAAGGGAAGAGGTACAAAAATTGTATTCTGTTTTCTTCACTATGCTACGACACTTAACACAAAACGCTCCATTCTTATAATATATGAGAAAATTGAGAAGAAAATATTCCCTTTGATTTAAACCAACAATTTGAATACTAATAATCAATTCGCTTCGTAATTCTTTTGAGATAAGCAATATATATATATACTTTTTAGCGTAAAATTGCCAGGTATAATAACTAATATCTATCTAGTTAGCGATTAGGCTCATCAAAATTATTGTTCCTCACAGAAGTCGTTAATCGTCTGCTTTAAAAATGTTTTTTAGTGTTAGTCTAGAAGAATGTTACTGTCATCTAGCAACTGTGTCTTCGTCTTTATTCTTGCTCTTCACTCGTTTAATTATGCATGCATATATGATGAAGTGGTGCGAAAATAAATATTTGTGAAACGAGCGAGTTATATGTCGAACCCGGTTAAAATACGAGAATATAGAATACAATAACCATTAGATAAAAAAATACAATTGGACTTACTGAATATGATTTTATACGTGTTGAATGGGTTTTGAAAGCTTTTTTGCAGAACTATCACCTAAATAATGTATATTCTCTTGAATATAAAGATAGAGCAAATGTCAGTCGATTGGGTGTGTCGGAATACATAAAGACTTCTTTTGTTTTGCTCAGCAAGAGTGCAACTCCACCCTGCTAACGACAACACCCATTTTACAAATTGCTTTTGCATTTTCGTGAGTTTTTTTTTTCCTCATCAATTTTGAAGCCCCCTCATCAATTTGGCACAAAAAGACATGTTGTGGACATTAACTAACCATTCTTAGATTTAATGTCCATTAGGTGTCTTTTTGAACTAAATCGATGATGCTTTACAACTTTATAATTTTTTTTTCTATGTATCGTTCCGTTTTCGCGATAGGAAGGATATTGACGCAGTTTGCCGCCAGATGGCGCTGGCTTACGGCGTAACGTTTTACTCTAATTAGCTACCACTTTTATGACTAGAGCTGCAGTCGTTCTGAAATTAGAGGGTGGCGAGAAGAGCCTTTAGTGGCCACCCTGTATACAAACATGAAAACATAGCAAAAAGTTATGCAGAATGCATAAAGTAAGATTATCACGAAAATATGAAACATAAAAGGTAAAACATTTTAATCGATTAGTGAAATTGATTTCTTCTTTTTTTTGTCCACATATATACTGACTGTACTTTACTGACAAATGTAGTGAAGTTACTTACAGTAACATCCACTTATTTGAGAATGCGTTTTTAAATTTAATTTAGAAATTATCAGCACTGATAATTGTTATATAAATTTTCAAACATTTTTAACAAGTTTTCTGTACATCTTTAATGTTTCTTTTGTTCTAAACAGCTTGTTTATCCTTTCATATTTTTAGAAATGAATGTTTACAACTTTTAATTTCTCATTTAGTGTTTTAATGCTTTAAAATTCAGAGGGAACGACTTATAAATTCATATTACGCATTTAATGTTTTTAGTGATTACAATTTTGATTCTTTGTCTGATATTCAGTTTATGTCAGTTGTGAGAATTTTCTTTAAATAAATAATGAAAAACAATCGACTATAATTGAAAATGAATGTTTCAGACACTTCCTCAAATATAAATAAATTGGTTAAACTTTAAATATCCCTAGTAGCATGAACTCATTATTTTTACCTGGCCTTTCATCGAATTCATCGTAAACTGATCCAGTATCTCGCGAACATATCGTTTAGATCAGCATCAAAGGACCGGTTTCCGTTTCTCTAATTTTTATAGGAAAATTATATATTTATGAGCAGATTTTCCTATGAAAATTTTCCAATCATAAATTCACGGCATATAGATATAGTTCCGATATCGGATAATATTGAAAATTGCATGAAATCACTTTTTTTTCTAATAGTCAAATTTGATTGGACAGCGACCCGGCGATGTGTCGTTCGAGAGTATTTGCAACTTCAATGGCTTCCACTAGCTAGCGTCGACCCGACAGTGCTTAATTTGAACATCTTTGATTTGGAGAAAATGTAAGTATTTGTTTTATTCTTGATTATCTTCATTAATTTTATTACTTACGGTATGTTTAGCAAATGAATAAAATTATTTTAACGCTTTTTTGAAAAATAGATACTAAAGTTGCTATATAATAACTCTTGGGTAAAATGAAAATTTTCGTAAAAGGAAATTCTAGTGAAAAATCTTGCAGCTCTTTAGTCGTCCTGTTATTTGAAGGAAACCGCTTGCCTCCCACTCTTTCTATTGCACATCCGGACGCGGCCAAACCCCCCTTTGGTGTTCCCGCGTCCCGGACGTTGGCGTTTCTGTTCCTTTTTGTTGTTTTGGTTTTTCTTTTATGACGTTCCTTTGTTAATATTTCTCACTTTTCGGTTGTACTGCTGCATTGGCGCATTCACCGCATTTGTGAAGCTTTTTTCTCTTATTTAAATCTTTTTTAGAATTTTTGTTTATCGTTTAGCGTCTTTTTCCTAAAGTTTACTTCATCTGAATTATTACTTCTTTGATTAAGTATTTATTTGATTAAAACTAAGTTCGTAATTGGTTATTGCATTTGTTTCTGTTTTTGTATATGTTTGTATGTATATATATATATATATATATATATATATATATATATATATATATATATATATATATATATATATATATATTTATTTATTTATTTATTTATCATTACATATATTTTATTGTATGAACTTCCAACTGTCACAAACACGCTATAATGATCTGTTATGAAAATTTCAATTGAAAATATAAAACGTTATTTAATCTTGAAATATTAATAACAGCTTGATGTATTGCTTTAAAAAAAATTAAATACTTCGATGCAAATCTGACAGCATGACTATCATAAATCGAAATAACTTGCAACATAATTTTATCTATAGATAGTTATTCATATATATTTTATCTAAAATAGAAACTCATTCATATAAACATGGTAGATTGGTAGAGAAGTAGTTTAAATAAAAGAAGTAATATTTTTTACACTGCAATTCCTGAGAAGGCTTTACGGACATCCTTAGAAATTTCATATTAATAGGGAAAAATTTAAAACCGCACACAATTGGAGAATCACTCATTCTTCCTTCAGTAATAAAAATGACGTCAATTATGCATGGAGAAAAATATGGTAACGATTTCAAAACAATACCATTATCAAGAGAACCGTTTCTCGCCGAATTTCCGCCATTTCAAGCAGTAAAGAATAAGTTTTGTTAAATCGATTAAAAAACTCTCCTGTATTTGCTTTACAAATTTACGAAACTACTGACATTACTAAACTGTCTTAATAATTGTTTATGTAAGAAACGTTTATGAAGAAAACATATCAGAAGATTTTTTTATGTTGTAAAAAATTGGAAGGAAGAAAACGGGAGAGAAAACATTTGAAATTATTAAAAGAGATTTTCAAACCAAATAACCTTACCTGGACACGCTGTGACGCGGTTTGCACTGACGGCGCTTCAGTATTAACAGGTAGTAATAAAAGACAAAGAGGGTTAATAAAAAAAAATTGCCCCCCATAGAGTTCAACCATTGTATGATACATAGAGGAGCTCTTGTTGCTAAAGACATCGATGAAAAATTCGAAAAGATATTACAAGATTAATTAATTAGATTAAAAGCAAGAGCCTAAACAGTCGTCTCTTTCCATTACTCTGTAATGAGATGGGTTCTGTGCACGAAACATTATTACTGCATACCTAAGTCAGATGACTCTCAAGCGGCAAAATACTGGGACGCATTTTCGATTTCAGAAATGAAGTTTACGTTTTTTTTTAAAGAAAATAAACATATATTAGCAAGTTTATTCAATAATGAAAATTGGCTCGGGAAACTCAATTACTTGGTTGACATTTTCGAAAAACTTAAGGATTTGAATTTAAGTGTACAGGGAGACAGTAAAAACATTTAGCATCGAGCAGTAAAATGGAAGCTTTTAAGAATAAGCTGAAACTTTGGCAAGGTGAATTGAACAAAAGAAACAGAGACATGTTCCCATGCTTTTCAGAATTTACTAAAAAATAATGTCCCGTCATATGATCAAACTGGGAGAAAACTTTTCGAAAAGGTTTGACAAATTTCAAGACAATGAATAAGGTTGGATACGTAATCCATTTTCAGTGCATATTTTTGAATAAAATATCCCTTGAAATGAAAAAGAACAGTCAATTGAAGTTCCAAGTGAGTAAAATCTCAAAATCACACCAGGACATGATTTACGAACACAAGTATGGCATTTTATGCACTGTATCCTTTCTTCTTCTTGCCTTTTTTCCTCACATATATTTAAAAACCACAAGGCCTGTATTTTTTCCATTTTCAACCAAACTTCATATCTTTAATTGTGGCAAACACTCGAAACCTTTTATGTCTTTATTTTTACTTTGGTTTGTTCCAGTGCTAGTTTATGAGGGCTGTTAAGTGTTACAACGGCTTCTCAGCTACTCTCAATTTCGAGATTATAGTCCCCTTGATTTGACCAGTCCAGTTGTCTCAAATATTTTTTGTCCAATATGAGGCCCATTTGGACAGCAGCAACAACAACAATCAACTAAATTTATCTTCAATCTATTTTAACAAAAATTTTACAGTTAATTGACTCATTGATTGAAGAAACAACATCAGTAAATAAATTCAAAATGCTAGAAGTTTTTTTAAAAAACTAATTAATTTCATAAATCAATGTTTAATTTTTTTTACCTGGTAGATTTTATATACCAAAACAGAGTAAGATCTATTAGTCTTTTTTTTAAGTATTTGGTTGGTAGTATCTAAATGTAAGCACTTGTTTAGACGAAAAAATGATTTTAACCAAACAAATTTATATCGTTTCAAAGTACGTTAACAACATTAAACATATCTTGTTTCGTGTCCTGAATTTTCATAGTTTTGGGAATCTGCTCATTTTAGGCTTGAAAACATTTTATGCAGGGCCAGGGAAATACAAGGGCTGGTTCATAGAGCCTTCAGCGAAGAACCAGTGGGGGAACTTTGTGACGTCATCAAGCGGGCACTCCGCGCTCTAAAATACAAAAATCCTTTTACTATAAGGGTTTTGATATTATTTTTTTCCTTTTTTTTACTTAATATTTAAAATTGGATGCCAGTACATCAAAATATCACAAGCATAGTAAATATTTGCGAAACTTTAGTAATTTAATTTAGTAATATTGCGAAAATTTAGTAATTGCTGAAGGATGGATTGGATCTTAAAAATTTAGGCACAAATTCAAATAATACGCATCATGCGCAAGCCATTTCATGTTTTGATTGAACCAAAAGTTAAAACCTTTTTAAATCTTTTACTCACATATGCGTTATTTTTTGCAAACATATCAAAAATATAAATACTAAGAAAAATTATTAATTTTATAACTATACTTAAAAATATGTAATTACTATAATGTCGTTATATTTAATATCTGAAAAAAGAAATGTAATAAAATAAGCATAAGAAATGTGACTTACTGAAATTATTGGCAAGGTGTTCAGCTCTAGACACTTCATTAACTGCTGGATTTCAACCACTTGTTCATTTTTTTTTTCTGACTTCCGTATGTCCTTCGGAGAATTTCTGTTCAGGTACCGAATTCTAATAAATGTCCTTAAACGTGAAAAAATTTTGATGGCTTTACGATTAACGTCCGGATATTTCTCTTCAAGAATCTTTATCATCTGTTTAGTGACATTTTTTCCTGAATGATATCCGCTTTTCGCATGAATTGAAACAAAAAGACACTCCATTTCTTCGGTAATTTTTAACCATGCCTCTGTAGGCACAGTTAATCCACCTTTTGAGAGAGCATAAATCCATGGAGCAGATTCAGAATCAGTTTTCTCAGCAGAAAAATATCCTAAAGAGGAATCTTCTGATCGTACGCGGGAAGCAATATAACCAGCTATATACTTTAGACCTTCATGTTCAGAAAATGTCATGCCGCAATAATTAGAAGGTTCGTCAATTTTCCATTCCATAGGAAATTCTTCTGAGCATAGGTTTTCAAATGCTACCAAGTCATCTTCTTCGGAAGGAAGCTCGTGGATTTCTTGAATATTTTTCTCAGCGAAAGCATTTTTTAAAATATCTGCAGTTAAGTAACCTTCATTAATGGAATCTTCTCGAGTATTAACTTTTGGAGATAAAATTGGTAATTTATTTGCCAACAGTAAATTTCTAAGTCGATAAATAACTTCAACAGAAGAAGGATGATCGTAAAATCTGCCAGCACCTCGTATTTGGCTGAATAAACTTTCAAGGGAATCTTGGGTGAGACGAGAGGCTAAAATATAAGAAAATTTTAAATTCTTTAAATCATTCCATAAACCTGATAAGGAAGATATCGAAATCAAAATGCCTTTCTGAAATGGTAGCAAACTTTTTTTCCCTTGCGCTCTCATTCCATTCATTTCTTCCTTCATATTTTGCAATATTTGCTCCTGCTGAGAAAAATACTTTTCAAGTCCATACCCAGCTTGTAATGGTTTGTTGCTCGGCGGATGTAGTTTGGAGCTGTTCATGATATCAAAAAAAGAGTCTACGAGTTCAAAAAATTCGGCAGCTCTTTGGTTTCCAGTTAATAATAACAGTGCTTTTGCGGTTGTTGCAGAGAATAATGTTTTAGCTGGAGAAACTTTCTGTCGTTCATTACCTCTTACAGTCAACAAATTTGGTTTAAGCTTGAGGCACAATTTATATTCTCCTCGATCTTTTTTAAACACTTCTTCGAAGATGTTTTTTGTAAGAACAGTTCCATCTTTCAAAACCAAACCAGTGTCAAGAAAATGATTTCTCAATAGTTTTAAATAATGTGGAGGATCGGCAAATGCCCATATCTTTCTGCAGTTTAAAGGATGGATAAAAAATTGTTTTCTGAGGTGATTTCCAGTTCTTTCCAGAGTGTGGAGCTTCCAGCTAAATCGGAAACAATTGCTTTTACAATTAAGCCTTTCTCTTCAATTTTTTTAATTATTTCGTACAAAAGATGTTTTGTCATCGTTGTATTAAAATTTAAAAATACTGGTTGTTTCCAGCCTGCCATTATTCCACGTGCTAGTACTAGTTGAACTTTTGAAAATGGTCCCAAAATTTGATCTTCACTCACATCATAGCAAATTTTTCTGTCAATGTGCATTTCATCAAAACTTAAAATGCACACCCTCTCTGCTTCGGGTTTTGAATGAAATGTTTTTTGCATCACCAGCAAAACATCATGAAGCATACCAGGTCTACAAGAAAATTTTGAACACCATCTCTTTAATGTGCTAGCACTGGACAATGGCATTCCTATTTGATTTCGCCAATATTCATAAGCCCGCCTGGAAATAGATCTAATAATTAAATGCCTAGAAATATCTTCTGCTGTCCACTTGATTTTGCTTTTATTTTCTATTACGGCATTTATCTGAGTTGCTGTTAAGATATTTTTAAAATTTTCTTCTATTTTTGATAGTTTTTTCACTTCACTTTTTAAACTTTTATTTTCGGTTAAAATACGGCCAATTTCAGCTTTCGTTTTCATTTCTTTTATTTTTTTTCTCTGATTTCTCTTAGTGTCCCCTTTTGTCTTTTCGAGTTCTTTTTCAAGAAATCTAATCCTTTCCAGAAGTAATGCATTTTCTTTTTGAGTTTCAAAGCAGGATGAGCAAATGTTTTCGTTTGTAGGTGTAGTAAATGGCTCCATAGATGGCGTTTCACATGCTTTTTTAGGACTCAGACATTTTAATCTAATTTTTGCTTCCCGTAAAATACTTCTTTTCCTTTTTCTCTCACTTCTACTTGAAATATCTTCCCCATTATCTTGCAATGGCAAGTTAACACTCGGAACTGCATCAGGTTTTAAAATTTTCTTTTGATTTAAACCAAGTAGACGATTCTTCATATCATCCATGTAATCACTCGGCCTGAAGTGATCACTGCATATCCTAGCGTATTTTACATTTATATGATCTTGCCTTTTACATTTCAAGATCCAAATTTTACCCCGATTCGGACATACTGGAAACACGTGATATATTACACCTTTGCCTTTCGTTTTCCTGTGATAATTTGGACAGGTAGCGACAGCACAAGCAGACATACTTGCAAGAGATGCAAGATTTTCACAATATTTCAACAAAATAGCAAGTAACACTGGACAACACAGGAACAAATAGGAGAATGAAAGAACAAACTAAGAATGAAAGAATCTCCAGTGGACACTCTCGGACCATAGCCCTCTAGAAGGCTCTGCTCGGACCCCACTCTCACAGCGTAGTGACGTCAAAACTGGTTTCCCCTCCGCTTGTCGGAAAATCGTAAACTTCAAAGGTATGAACCAGCCCTTGTATTTCCCTGGCCCTGATTTTATGGGGATTTCTTCAATGAAAAATGGTAAGAAACAGTAGAACAAAAATTCAGAAAACCGAAACCACTCACAAAACGCACAGAAACTAAATCTTAATCAGTTTGTTTGCATATGAGAACGTCTAATAAACGTATAGAAATAATGTTTTAATGCTCATGGTTCAAACAAAGGAAGTAAAAGATTTAAAATCAATTTTTTCACTCTAAAACTTTCTATCAAAATGAAGCTCTTAAGATTACATTAGAAAGCAATAATATGTAAATCAAAACGAAAAAATGTGCGAATGGACAAAAGTGAAAATAGAAATAGAAAATACGTTATATTTTTTTTCTTCAACTATATCATGATCTCACTTCAGCGCACAAGATAAATTTAACACTCTAAATATAATCTTAATGAGCAAATCTCTCTTTCAAATCTCACAAAGAAAAAAATCACTTGTGAATCGAAATAACCTTCTTTGTTGCAGCTAATAATTGAGAATCCTAACAATGAGCAGGTTCCTGAACACAATATTTCTATTATGACTTAAACGGCGTTTGTTATCAACAATTAATGCAGTAATGTAGAGAAATAAATTTGTATTATTGAGAGACAGAGAGATGTATTAAATTGCTGCTGCTTATTGCGTCATCCATTTTTCGCGATCTTAAAGCAAAATTTGCGAATTTTAATCTGAAATTTTTAAATTATTTCAAAAGTTGGCGCTAATTACAGTGGCTAGTTCGAAACTCGTTCTTTGACCACATTAAAAATTCAGCGTATACAAAAATCTGAATTGAGGGAAACTGGGTCAAAATACAAGTAGCGCAAGAGACGAAACGGCAATTTTCTCTTTCAAATATATTTTTTTAATATTTAGAGGTTTTAATAAATAATTCTTAAACAATAAAAAACTTCAAGTGATTTTTATAAATAAAATAATAACAATAATAAAAAGTGAATTCTTTAAACAATTTTAAAAGTAATAATTTCCATAAATAAGTGAATTTTTATAAACAAACAGCATGCATCACATTGAATACAGAAAACTGTAATATAAAACTTTAAAGAAACCTGTTCAATTCGCATATAACGCGTTTAGAGGGGGTTGTTTTGAAAGTGAGAATTTTTTATCTTTTTTTATTTAATGCATTATACAAAAGTAAAGTTGTGGGGGGAATTCCGAGCTTAAAGAATTATTAACCCACGAAAACTGAAGAAGCAGACATGAAACGGACGTATCTAACTAAACAATAACAAATCAATATTAGAAACATATTTTTATATTTTTTTTTATTTTGTCTTTGAGTTAACCAAAATAAATTCAAATCTTAAACGATATTTTAATATTATGTCAAGAGGAAATTCAGTGGACTAAAAAAATCGAGTTAAAAGCGTTGAAAATATTATGTCACTGCATCATAAATTTTAGTTTGTTAGAAACGGAAAATAAAGAACATTGCATTTTTATTGAGATTAACGTACCATTTTTCTGCAACACGAGGTCTATTTTGGGAGGGACATCGTCACTTTGAATCGTGGTCAGACGAAGAGAACGTCTCTTTTTTCAAACTTCCACACCACACTATAATGTGAGACTATCGGCATTCGATGGCAGGTTTAAACTGCATTAGGCCCAAATATATGGTGAATTTCGGAGAGAATCGGGTAATGATTCCATGACCTTTCTGGTCGAAAGCTTACACTTCCACCTAGACTGAGCATTTCAAAAAACAAACAATTGTACAAAATTTCAACAAATACAAAAAAAATTGAAATGCAAAAGAAAAGATACATGTACAGAGACAGGTTGAGCCAAAAGTCCTTAGACAAACTTTAAGGGCAAATCGAGAATTTGCAGACGATTCAATTTTGTGTACCCAAATTTTATCTATCTAGTCTTGATCGTGTTTTTGGGTGTTTATCCACTGAAATCCAATCGTTGTGTGGTGATTTCTTCTTTTCTATGGAAGTGTACACGAATTTCTCCCATAGGAATCTTGTCCGAAACTTGATACAAATAAAATATTTTGTTTAGGTGTAGACCACATACCGGATTTCACTCGTCTAGGTCGTTTCATTTTTGAGCTCTGTTCACAGACAGACGGGGATAATTCCACAAATGCCTTTTTTGTACTCAGGGAGGTGTAAAACGAGGAGATTTATATAAATCCCGAGATGGAATTTTCTGATCATTGCAATACTTTTTTCTCTGGATACCTCGTACACGAGAAATCAAATATGGCTAATTCTTTCCTTGAATAAGGTAAGAAATTGAAGATACGTTTTACTTATGTATTTACTAATGAAATGAAATCCATTCGTTTTCTGTCTTTATTTCCTCTTCACATAAAACTATTCTTCCTTATTTTGACCACTTTTATTGTTATTGTTACGAATATGAAACACTGTTTACCCGATATGTTATTCTTACGACGGAAAAGAGTATTTTACAGAGTTTCAAATGATTTGCAACGTTCAATTAATGATGTTATCAGCAGTGCGCAATACTAAACAGCCATACAGAAAAATTTCCCAATTATTATTTTGAATCCATTTCGAATAAAGCTCTTAGCCCTTGAATAAATGGACTAGAATAGATTCCTTGCTTGCTTTTGGTTTTATTTTATTACATTTCAGTGGTTTTTTTTTTTTTTTTTTTGGCTTTTGTTGTATGATATTGATTCCCTTTTTGATAGAAAACTTCCGTAAAGATTATGGTACAAAAAATATTTTGACACCATCTGAAATTGCAAAAATAATTCTTTGATACCAATATAGTTGCTTATTTTTTTCTAATTAAAAAAATTAAAGTTATTTTTAGGTATATTTCATAACAAACCTTTTCAATGTTGTAATGAATTCAATCCTTTTTCATGTTACCACAAATATTCTATCCTGGGGTTTCTTGCATTGTTGTTAATCAAACTTGTGGGGAAGATTCCATGCAGTACCACTTCCGACTTATGGAGGGGTAGGAGGATAAAGCAGGAGGCAGAAAATAGTTGGGATTGCCTACTGCTCTAATTGGTTAACAGGACTAATTCGACGGTGTGGGGAGGGAAGCTAAAATTTTGCAATGTACATTAAACTACTCACTACTTAGGACTCACTACTCAGTAATCATCACTTTTGGTTATTTATATTGCCAAAAAAACAATTATTTTGAATCTAAAATCGTATAATCAATAATCAAAATTAAGTATTTTCCCATTTTTTTTTTTTCGAAAATTCACCCCCACCCCTTGCGGCAGTATTAAATTTTGAATTTAAATTTTTTTATTATTTTTCTCTTAGTCTGCATACCATAGTACATATTTTCCTCATAGGTGCGTTCTGATTAATAATAATAATTTTTTTAAATCGTATACTCAAAATTAAGTATTTTTCCATTTTTTTCAAAAACTCAACCCCCCTTGTGGCAGTATTAAATTTTGAATTTAAATTTTTTTATTATTTTTCTCTTATCTCCATACCATAGAACATCTTTTCCGCATAGGTAGGTTTTGATTAATAATATTTTTTTCCTCCATATACGAGCGATCCACCCTATTGTATAGTCGTCTAAATGTATTTTTGAGATGTATCTTTCTTTATTAGTAGTATTGCCTCAACTGCATGCGCATTTTATTTCTTTTTGCCTCCTTTATATTGGATTTTTAAATGATTTGATTATCCACATCCTTGGTTCTTTCCTTTGTATGGCATTTTACTTACAATACAAATTGCTTTTTCTTTTTTAAGTAACTTTATATTATAAGTACTGAACGATACGTTGTTCTTGTGTGCATGTTCTCTTCCCCTCGTTTTAAACTTTCTATTTCTTGTTATTGCCCTATTTACTATGCTTTAAAGAATGATTGTGTGCTGTGTTGTGTTGCTGCACGGGTGGTGTACAGTATCTTCTGCCATGTTCAACGTTGTAGATATGTTGGTTTTCGGGTGTATGTTTTTTTATTCTATAAATGCAAATTTTTGGTTTATATTTCTTGCCACAGAGTGGTCTAGTTTGTTCATTAAATATTTTTTTTTGTTTTTTTAGCAATAAATTCATATTCTGTACCTTTAAATACCGCCCACGTTCTGGCGATGTTTGTTAGCCTTTCGGTGATAAATAAATTCTGCTCAGGGAGGACGAGGTGCCTGCCACTCTTCCCCGGGGCTGGAATCTTGGTTCTCTCCCCGGCGACCTTTAAAGTCTTACACCCTTTCGGGTAGGCGGTTCGCCGCTTGATGGGTTCTGGTTCGGTCGTCTGTAACTCTCATCTATGTTTCTTGCAAACAAACTATGTGTCGGCCCCATTCTCCAGTGAAATACTGAAATTCCTTTAAACTTGGTTTGATACAACTGACAATCCAAGCTATATACTTGATAGCGCAGTTTGCATTATTGATTCGGTACGTGAATCTTGCATAGAAATTCTCAGACCTAAAAAAGTTGAAGAAATCTACAACTTGATAGAATTATGTACCGAAATATGTTTCAGAAAACTGGATATGCCTAATATTATTCTTGTGACTGGTTCCACCATAGCTCGAGTATCTGTGGCGGAAAAGTTAGATGCTTACAATGTGCAGAATGAATTTGAAGATCCTGATTGTATCAATTGTAGCAAGAAGTCCTGTCAGTTCTTAGCGATGTTATGAAACCTTCCCTCAAACAAAAGTGATATACAACTATGGAAATAGCCTCTCAGAAGCAGCAATTTCCTTTAAACAAAGCAGCAAATAATAGAACAGACTCAAACGTTGAAAATTGAAAAAAACAAGAGAATTAAATTCTAAAACGATTGTAAACACTGAACATATAAGAACATAAAAAATGCTAAAGAAATTTAAAATTTGCTATATTTTTCAATTGAGCCCATATATGTTGAAGGCTAATTTTTCTTATGTAATAAACGCTTTTCATAGCTAACTACCGTACTTTCATTGATATAGACCCTCCTGTATTACACTCCTACAAGAATTATTTGTTATGAAGCAGACTTTCTTTAAGACGGAGAAGCTTCATCCCTTGTTAGTTCATTATAAGGAAGTCCCACTGTTCTTCATACTGCTATGAAAAATTATCAAACACAAATGAAACCGGTTTCAGAAATCTTTCAAGGCGAGGAAGAAATGAAAATGTAAATTCAATTTATTCTTATTAATTAGTGACAGATATTGAGCAGATGTACTAAGACTACTTATTGTTCCGACTTGAAGAATATCTCTTATTGCCATTTTGTAAAAACACAATGTATTTCCTTCACATTTTCAAACTAAACTGTATTGCATGAAAGTGAGAGATTATGATTCCATCTCTCTCCTTCACATTTAGCGAAAATTGCAGCTAAATAAAAACAACAATAAACATATTTCAATGTTTTAAATATCAGAGAGAAAGAAAAAGCTCCGATTGCAAACAGTATGCATGCATGCCAACATTGGAAAAGTGGCCGTCCGTAGCAGAAGGTACAAGAGGGTGGCAGAAGCACACACACACGGAAATAGACTTGTGACAAAATTTTGAATTTATGATCATTTATAAGGGAGACTTGGAATGTCTGACCATAGAGGAGGTTTGACCCACCCCCTTTAATTTTTGCTAAACACGGATTTCTAAAGTTTTAAGTCATTTGCAACAAAAGTAGAGACACTATGTTCTGTTTCATAATTTTTGCTTAGGAAAGCATTTATTTTGTTTTTCATTTGTAAGAGCCTGTGCAAATTGTATGTTAAATGTACAAAAATATTTTGGTTTATGAGTCATAAAGTCCTACCTTAAATAATGCTTTGAAAGGCTATCCACTTAATTAGAAATAGAAATAATTATTAATATATGCTTTTTAGTATTTTCAATAAAATGGCTGTAAGTGGATGTTTTCCCCCCCATAGCTTGTGCGGGAGGTTTGGGCACGGTCAAACCTCCCCAAATTATAAATATGAAGGGATAACATTTTTAATTTTAAGTTAAATCTCACATATAAAATTAATTTAATTACTAATTTCTATGTTTGCAGGATTTCTATCATAATTGGAAAATTCTGTGAATAAAATGCTCAAAGCATATAAAATTTTCATCAAGGAAATATTGTACCATTCATATATGCTATTTTTTATTCTATTTTTTCTTAGATATTATTTGGCAAATAGGTATTAAAATCTTTAACAATGAAAAGAAGAAAAAAAGTAACATTAGCATTTATTGTTTATCTAAATATGTCGTTATCCCTGGACCTCATTAACACTTCAGTAGGTTTAATGAAAAAATAATGAAGATAATAAGCAATGTCTTTTAATTATTTGATGCCGTTTTTCTATAAGTCAGAATAAAATAAAACAAGAAAGGTATCCCCAATGTGAATTAAAGTTGCTATTCTGTCTTTCATTTAAAAAGATAAAAATGTTAGAGCAACAACTGAGGATTATATTGGTAAACAAAATCTTTAGGAAGAGGTATATGGATAAATATAAAGGCTCTGAAGATGGAAATATACAATTTTAAGCTAATCATGTTAAATATCGCCTGATATAGAGTAAAATGAGGAATACTTAAAACTTTCTTTCAAGTTACATTATGGATTAACTCCAAAGACAGTCAACAAACAAATCTGCTAGCTATGAGTGGTTGGAAGGATTAATACACAGGCATAAAGACTTATCATTGCGAAGCCCTGAAGTCTGGGTAGAGCAGTGGGCTTAAATAAAACAAATGTAGTAAAATTGAAAGAGTTACTTTGAAAATTAAATTTGACTTTTGTGATTATCAAGATTTTCACTGAATGCAGTATTATACACTATTAATAAAATAAACTAATTCTGAATTCTATGTTATAAAGAGGAATAGTTAAATAAGAAGTTAATATGTCATAATTAATTCTTAAACAAAGTTTTATTTTGTTTTTAATAAGTGGGCCAAACCTCCCTGAAGTGGGGATGTTTGACCCAGTTTTTACTATTTTGGAAAATCTTTATGAAAAATATTATTTTAAATATTTTACAAATGATAATAGCTTGAAAATATGCCCCATAATATGAGTTATAAAATGGTGAAAAAACTAGATTTCTATTTTGTTTTTAAAGAAAATGGGAAACAGTTTTTTCAAAGGTGGGTCAAACATCCCAAGTCTTCCCTATATTTCACTATATTTTAAGTAATCATAAATTTCTATTTATATGTGTGAAAATTATCGCATCTAAACAAATAATTACTGAAATACTTATATCTTTAATAATAGAAGAATTAGAGATAATTACATAACATTTCTCAAGAACACGAAATGTAGGGAAAAAAATCTGAAAAATTACTATATCATTATTCAAGAAACCTGCACACTTCAAAAGCATGCATTGCACAGAATACTGATTAATACTTAATAATAACAAAAGATTGAATAAATATCTTCTAAATCTATTTACCTTTTTCAAGGTTTCTTACGTTATAGTTAAGAGTAGAATTAATAAAATTGCTAGGATTGATTGCTAATACCATCAAAATTTAATGTCTGAAACTAAAAAAAATTAAAATGTTAATGCCATAAGATTAAAAAAATGTAAACATGGTACCTGAACGGGAAGCAACGAGGAAATGTCATCTCAGGCATATATACAAAATGCACTCAATTAATAAAACGACTGCAAGGGTGAAAAGACTCGTTTCCGTAGAAATTTTTATCTTATCTGCAGTTCCGTAGTTTGCGGAAATTTGTGATGAAATCTGTAGTAACTACGGAGAATCCATAGCATTTCACATGTATGAGTACGTGTTTTAGTTTCTTTCTCCAACTTTTGAAATTCACAAGAATAGAGAAGGAAAGAAAGAAAAAATAGTAGAAAAGAGATAAACAAAAATTAAAAATAAATTATTTAAAAAATTTCTTTTACTATATCCAAAAAAAGTCGCATTTTCTCACAACGTCAAATTTCATATTATATAAGTATATCTTAATATTCATATTAAAGAGTATCTAAATTTACCTCTGTTTATTTATACCAATAGTCGAATTAGATAATTTAACATAAAGCGGTAAAAGTAAAGTCTGCGGTGCACAGCCCTTCTTCCCCACTTAGCATCGCCAACTTTTTGTCGCCAAGAGCAAGATGGCTTGACGATGTGAGATCGTTTGTTTTGGGGTGCTCAGTGAGCATTTTATTGTTGCCTTGTGCACGCAACGCCTGCGGCATCTCAAGTGGGTTCCGGGCAAATGTTTTAAACAAAAAAAAAATCAGCTGCTTCGCTTTCAGCAAAGAGTGAAAATAATATCTTCGCTTTTTCATTGACTGTTAGGAATCTAGGTTTTCTAAAAAAAATTCCGAAAACGAGAATTTAAATTCCAAACGAAGTTTTATTCAAATTCGAAGAAATTGGCCAATGAAATCGTAGATAGCACTTACCTGACTAATAAACTCGCAACGCTGAAGCGCGAAATAAAAATATGACGATTCCTGCGGGAACAATCACGCTTAAACCAAACGAGCGAATTTTCGCTCCTTTCCGTACTTGAAAGTGCATCGTCCTTTCGGAGCGTTTTACAATCCTTCCGCGGAGCGAAATATTCGGAGCGAATTTCGCTCCTTTTTGTATTGAACGATTTCGCTCCTTTTCCATCAGTTTTTAATAATAAAAGGAGCGTGTTAAAAGAAATGCTCCTTTTTGAGCAACATTTTAAGCAATGATTTCGCTCTTTGTTGATTAATTTTTAATGTGAAAGGGAGCGTTTATGAAAGAACGCTCTTTTTTTGGAAATGTTTTCATTACTCATTTCGATCCTTTTTGATTGATTTGTAACTTCATTCAGAGCGTTTAAAAGAAAAACGCTCTTTTTCTGGAAATGGTTTTATTAATTTCGCTTCTTTTGGATCAGTTTGTAAACTGATCGCTTTTTTAAAAATGCTTTTAATATTGATTAATTATTAACCTTTTCTGAACATTTAAAAGAAAACATTTTTTTAAGCAATAACGAGACCAGTGACTTTGTACCTTATAAAGAGCATCATGAATAAATATCCCCCTTCAGGTAATAAAATGCTGCTTATTATTTTATCCTTGTAAAGATTTTTACTAAACAAAAATGGTCTTTTACCTTAGTTTCATCACTTCTGCTATTTTAAAAACTAGTAACAAACAATTTGGAGGGGGGGGGCTTCTTTTAATACCAGCATTATTCTGTACAGTACAACAGATTTCTATAATGGAAACAATTGTAAACTATATAGCACGGTTTATAATAAATAATTTTTTAATAACCCAGCTAAAAAAAAAACTGCAGAAATTTTTTTTTAAGTTTTCTTAAAAGATTTCTGCAGATTTTTTGAAGACAAAAAAAAAACTGCAGTTTTTCTTCAATTTAATCTGCAGAAAATTTTTCTCTTCTTATATTTTTCTTTTAAATATTCTTCAGATTTTTTGAAGACAGAAGAAATCTGTGTATTTTTTCATCAATTTAATCGGCATAAAATTTTTCTCTATATATTCTGCAGATTTTTTGCAAGACAGCAAAAAATCGGCATTTTTTCTTCAATGTAATCTGCACAAAAAAATTTCTTATTATATTTTCCTCTAAATATTGTGCAGATTTTTTGAATACAGAAAAAACTGCATTTTTTCTTCAATTTAATTTAATAAAATATGCAAAAAAAATCTTTATTTTTTTTTTAAATATCCTGTAGATTTTTTAAGAATTTGCATTTTGTCTTCAATTCAATTTGCAGTTATTTAGCAATTTTCACAAAATCATTAAACTTGACCAATATCTGTTTTTTTTTTTTTTTGAAGATTTAACTGTATTCTCTAAATCCGCATTTCTCTAAATACATATTTTTCACCATATTCTCTAATATTGCAAGTTTATTTTCCATTTATCCTTTAACAACATCTAAAGCACACAACACACGTTATTTGCATGAATTTTACTCATTTTTTTACGAATTATAATTTTTAGAAAATATTAATTATAAGGCTTTTGAGATTGCACCGTGTAGTAAAGTCTTGACAGACTGAGTCAGCTTAAAAAATATAATGCAGGAGGATGGCTACAGAAACTGAAAAAAATTTCCCTGACTAAACTTACAACATTTCCCTGATTTAAGGCTACTAATTATATTAGTTTCCTGGCTCTTTCTCCCTACTCAGAATCACTGTATGTGTACGATATACATTATTAAAAACACTTTTACCAGTTATTTAAAATAAAGAAAAAATATGAAATTTAATTTTAAAAAAATGGAATGAATATCCTAAAAAATCTATTAAAACGGTATATTACATTTCTTATATGTAAAAGAATATTGGAAATTTTAACAAAATACTTTGTTTCTAAAACTGCATAAGAATTCTAAGAAACATTAAAACTACTCTTTGCAACACAAGTTAAATTATATTAACAGTAAAGGTTATTATGATCTTTGCTCAAAACTTCAATAACTAATTAGTGCTCTTTGCATGAGTACCAGAATAACATATTGGAACATAAATATAAAAATAGTATAATTATACATACCTAATAATATATATTTCTGCAAAGATCTAAACAAAAGAAACTGCCAAAATATTACTTCAAATCTTTATTCTTTAACAAATCATAAGAAATTAATTGCTCTAATCAAAAACTTATGCTTTTATAAATGAATATAAGTTTTTTTTATTCCATTTATTATTACATAAGATATTAATTTATAGATAAAAACTCAAGTAACAAATAACAGCAGCACAGTATTTTTATACTTTTATTACAACATAAAAATACATTTTTACATAAATTCACTGTAGTAGACCCAAGTATTACACTTCCTACAACAATAACGAAGATGAAAAATGCTTAATGAAATAGAATCGAACTGATGATAAATTACAGAATAAAAACTTATTGTAATATGTACCTAATAAAGATAATCAGAACTGCACATGGATTAAAAGCTTAAAATAAATTTGAAAAGAAAGAATATAAATGTGTTACAATTAAATTTAAAATTATTATACTATATTTACATGGAAGTAAAATGTAACCAACTAGAGTGTATAAATGTTATTGGTGTAAAGGCAGTTTTAAATACAGGTAAAACATAAATAAGTAAAAAAAAAGATGTTACGAAAAACACTCGATTACACACCCCAAGCAAAATTTTTGACATTCATAAAAATATTACACACATATTTATCTGCAAATTTTATACCTAAAATTAACAGTCTGAATTTTTAACTACATTTATACTCAATTGCACAAATCATTAGAAAACTACTTTCAAAAAAATGAAAAACTTACAATTTTCTACCAATTGCTGTGTGTGAGTGGGGTGGTATTTTGATAAAATCCAAACAAAAATACTACACACTAAACTAACAATCAAACATAGCTCTTTATTTTTTGACCAATAGCTAGATATTTTGGTCAAATTTATTTAAATACATTGCACACATAAAAAACTGATTCATAATATTTGCCTAGATGGCAGATGTTCATCTTGGACCTTTCCCAAAACAAATCCATTTTTCTATATAAAACAACTGTGATTACATTTTGGTAAAATTCTAACTAAAATTGGTTATTTATGTAGTTTTCCTTGATTACATAATGGATACACATAATGAAAAGAGAATTTACAACACTGTCCAGCAAAGAATGGCATCTATATTTTCGACAGAACTCTTGGCAGTGCTGCTTAATTTATATATAGCAGTATCCATGAAGTTAAGAATATATTTTAAGTGTTTAATATACTACTGTCACTACGTCAAATGTCTTTTGTGCACATTGCACATTGTCCAACTTCAACTGGATTTTTGTCCCAAAATTATAAAATGGCTACTTTAGAACTTTTCTCCAGTGACAAAATACAAGGCTGGGTTTACAAGACTACTGCTTCTTCTAAGCAACCATTCACCTATAAATCGAAAAAAGAATTTGAATTAGAAAAAATATTGAAAATATTCCTTTTAAATAGTTAAGAATTTTTTTTTATTCCACAGAAAAAAGTTAAATGCATAATTTAACCATAGCTTTTAAAATAATTCATTTTAAACAATAATGACTGAAAAATGTTTAGCCCAATATATCTGAATAGGGCATAAGAGGGGAATTTGAACCACTGATTTCCTGAAACCTGCTAAATAAATTATTTAATTAAAGAAAAATTTCTGCAACATAGTGAAGGACATTGTTCAAACAGAATTTTTTAACAATTAGTTTTTGTTTCCAAATAAACATTTAAAGTTACAAATTTGCTGTAAATGTCTTTTACAAACTAGTAGTTTAATTATTCTCACATACAGAACAGTAAAAAAGGTTTTGAATAAACTGTTTGAAGAAATTATGGAATTAGGTCTTGACACATACTCCCCACACCTTTCTATTGATTGTTGTCATTTTTAAGATGAGACACACATCCATTTGTTTCGAAAAACATATTTGCAAATTTTTAAACAATATTTAGCTTTTTGTTTTGAAGTATATCATAGGACCTCTGTTAACCTTAGATACCTGTTATATAAAAGTTACAGTAAGAATCTTTAGTTAGTAACCAAGCAATGGCTTGCAAAATTTTAAACTAAAGCAAAAGTTAACTCTTTATGAATGAGAGAAATAAAAATATTCATAAAAAATTGTGCAATTTTTTTAGAATAAGTTGCAAAGCATTTGCAGCTATATTAAATGGATGGATTTTCCTAAACATATGATAATTTTTAATTAGTTCTCATAAACACAGTTATATTTCTTTTTTAATTAGTTCACATAAACACAGTTATATTTCTATGAAAAAACAATCATATTTAGAAAAGAAGTTATGCATTATATAACTTTCTAAAGCAAATTCATTACTAATCTACAATGAAAAAAATCAATTTTATTTATTCAGTCTTACTATCTACTTCTTCAGAGAATCTATCTGTAACAACTTTTTGGCATTTGAAACAAGTCATCCACGCATTTTATAAATGTCAGTGTCGATTAAATAGAATAGCCTAAAATCAATAAAAAAAATCAAATTTCTTAAAATATATAAAGATATTTACCCTACAGCACTGAGTTCAACATCTAGAGTACATTCTTATAGGGAAGTATGAAGATGCAAGAGAAATGGAAAAAGCTAATTGTACCCAAATAACCTATT